>BFEA01000467.1:465321-476059 GCA_003427395.1 Chara braunii | reverse complement strand
AAAAAAAAAAAAAAAAAAAAAAAAAAAAAAAAAAACTGATGAAGAGCATCTCCCCTACTGATGACCTCCTTGATAAAGAGCAGCTCCCCTAATGATGACCTCCCTGATTAAGAACAACTGCATCCTAGATGATAATCTCCATGTTGATAATGATGGCCAGCGCTGTGATGATGCTGACGAATAGCTCCATGATGAGCTCCCTCTGCACACTCCAATCGTATGATCATCCTCGCAGTTCGGTTAACCAAGGGCTGACTCCACCCTACTCCTCCGGCGTCGATGTAGCCAACACCGCCAAGCCTCTATGCCACGTGCAAGAACGCAACTGCGGCAATGGAGCTTCAATGTGGAACTCGTGGAAATCCCACAAGTCAGATCGTCTGCCACGTCAGCCTGTGACGTGGCGTGATCAAGCACCTCTGGTCCCCACACGTACGCTAAGCATTGGAATGTAGGAAGACAACCACCATATCGGTCTCACACCATCTCACTCAACAGTGTGCGCACAGCAGCGCAGTGCACGCGCCAAGTCAGCACTCGCACTTGCGCATGTGCCAGTCGCCCCGGGCCAGCGCAGCACCCGCCCTCGCGTGGCGCTAGCGCAGTGCTCACGGCAGCAGCGCACGCTACATTCGCTCGCGCCAACAGTGCTCACAGCAACGCTCCCGCAGTGCGCACCATCCTGCCTGCCTGACTTGTATCTCAATCTATTGCACTTGTGTCTACTATCTGGGGCGTTATTGCTGAGATAGGGTGCTGGTGGTGATTCTGGGACCTGCTTTCCTTTAACCACCCGCTCTCACCGTCTACTACCCCCGCACATCTTCACATTTCCTTGTGGTGCCAGATCTTGCCTGTCATACTAGTGCTGAGGTTCTTGTGCCATAAAAGTGAGCTGGGTGGGTGGGAGAGGGATAGACTCCGTGAGTTCATCCATCCTTCCCGTACCACTGCATTTCTACTAGACAGTTTGATGGGGGGGGGAAGAAGTTAGGGAATTCTCCAGGGGGTCTCAGAGGGATAGCCGTATCAATTTTGGTCCATTCATGAAATATCAGTCGGTAGTCTCTTACTATCTCCATTCTCCCTATCCTCCCTCCGTTGGGTCCCCCAAGCCAGCTTGAGCTGAATTCCTGGAGTTTCTGTTTAATGTTTCCCCCCCCCNCCCCCCCCCCCCCCAACCCCTAACCGATGATGACCAAGGAACACGTACGAGATAGGGCAGTTAGCATTTCAGCTCAAGAGCAAAGGTACCAACCCACCTCGTCCCAGGGTCAATAGCTAAGAGTATCCCGCACTTGAAGACCTTTACGGTACCCAGTCGCACAGGCGTCACCCTTAGTTCCCGTGAGGTGCTGCGAGTAGCTCTTTCGTTCTCGTCAAGAACCGCCTACCCCCAACGGGTACAATTTATTGGGCCATCCCCCCAAGGGGTACCTGATCCTAGTAGGCGAATGCACTGTAGCCCAGCTGCTGGGTCGCAGACAGGAGGCACAGATCCAATCCCAACCAACCAACCGCAGATGCCTCAGAGCGATGCCCGCTGCAACCTTGTCCAGGCGCAAGACAGCGGACTCAGGACCCCCCAGCAGACCGAGCACCTAGGAGTCTGATCTGTGTTTTGACCCCGTCCCATTTTGCGGTTATACGTATTTTGCGGGCACCTCCAGAGGTGCCCCCAAAACATGGTTTTTTTTTTTTTTTTTTTTTTTTTTTTTTCCCCGGCATCCCTTACATCTGTGCTGCAGCTCTACAGGCTGGGTGAGGCACTCCCGGCCAATCCCATCCCATAGCCAACATACATCCAACAGATTCCTAAGTCTAGCGATTCACTTATCATCCATCATTTCAAAGTTGTGGCTAACCTATACTACATAATATGCAAACTCTCTAGCTATCGTCCTCCCATCTGAAGCAGAGTTCCAAAAGTGTCTACCTGTCTCAAACAAGGAGTTGCCCTATACACTCAAAACAAGTTTTTAAAACAGAGTTACAACAAGAAAGCTACACGAAAGCTACACGAAAAAAATTGAAAACCGCATCACAAGTGCCCCGTTCTGGGTCGTGTCCGCAGTAACCAAGCCCGAGAAGTTGCCCCACCTGTTGCCAAACCATTTAACAGACTTGGCCGAAAATCCTTTCTTGTGAACCCAATACTCCCAGTCTACCGCTATAGCTTGCTTGATTGCATACTTGATTTCTGCTCTAACCATCGGCCGGGTGAGATGCTCATTCTTCCTCAACCTTGCGTTTCTGAGGTTCCAAAGAGTCCACAAAATGGCTCCTCTAATGGTCTCTTCCGCAAGAGCAAATTGCGCCTGTGGGGCCGTTCGCCTGGCAGCTGTTCCTAGGAGGATGAAATCATACTCCCAACGGGAATCTACAGCGGGGAGCAGAACATCCGACTGTCTCCACCTATCCCAAAAAGGCCTGGAGAGGTCACACTGTAGCACAAAATGTTGAATGTCTTCCATGTGAGTCCCCGGGCACACACCGCATTTGGGAATGGCATTTGCTGTTCTTCGAGCACACCAAGTATTGGTCGGTAATGCCAAATGCAACAGCAACCAAAGTAAGCTTGCGTGCTTACTTACCACCAATTTCATCAGCTGTTTCCAGAATGCAGGGAGGGCAGCTGATAATCTTGTCAACGTATCCCTGACCCATCCCATGGCCATCCATCTTCTTGCCACCAACCAGTTGACATCTGTTCGCGGTGTCATTATCAGGTATCCAACTTTCGTTGTATATTCAAATATCCCTACCAACTTAGAGTTATGCAAGGGGTGCTCCCACGCCCAGTCTCCAGGGTCCAATGACAAACTGTAAGCAGGCACTTTCAGGGAATAAGGTCTATAACATTGTTTTTTCTCCAGCACGCAAACTAGCAAAAGTTGGTCAGTCGGTGGAAGGGGGAGCTACTCCTCAGAGAGCTGCAAAGGTTCTCCTAACGAGTCAGCTCCTCCTTGCACCCGCCAGCAGGTGGTAGAGATCTCCACCGCTTCTGAATAATCCTCTATCCTCCAAATACAGTCAGGCATCTCTTGTTGAAGTGTCTTGTACCACATCCCCTTCACCGGTCTGGGGCCCAACCTTATTATGCTAACCCATTGCTGCGGAACAACATTCTGCAGTTGTTGCAGGTGCTCTTCCCGACGCCAAAGTCCCTGCAATTGCGGAGCCAGGTCTTCAGCCGTTTTCCAATTAGCATTTGACACATCCCAAATATCTGCCACAGTGCCAATTCCCCGCAACATCCATGCGTTCCGAAATTCCCTAGGCCCAAGGCATCGGAACGGCAATCCTTCAGTAGTGAGCAGGCACGGGTTGTTAAACAGTGGTTGAGTCATTAATCTTTCAAACACTAGCGGTGGGGGCTGCAGTTTCGGGCAGACACCCCTCCAGGCTTTCAGTATCCCTGCCCATATGCCTGATGGCAATCTCTTTTTCTGATAGTCCAGATTGAAGACTGCCAACCAGATACAGCGAAGGTCTGTCCATTCTAGCCAAGACAAGATATAAAATTCAGCCAATTGTCTCCATCCCGTCCGAGGGCTTTGCAAAACGGCCCACGGGATCCATCTCACGAGCAGTGCTGCTATTTGTCGTTCAGGGTCCAAGATGGTTAATCCTCTGTTCTGTTTTGGTTGGGTTATGATCTCCCATGCCACTTTTGGCAGGAAATTGTCATCATTGAGCTCTTCTTTCCGCAAGTAATGCGTTAACAGGTGGCGTATTGTCTGCAGTGATGGCTTATCCAACTGATGAACAACCCAACGGTACCACAGGGTGGACAACATATCATTATTGATAACAGCAACTCGACCGAATAAACTGAAGCCTTTAAACTTCACCCAGGGCAGCAATGTCGAACGTAACCCTGCTATGGAGGTCGACGAGTCTTGTGCCAGCTGTGGATCAAAGGATACCTGATGTCCCAAAAACCTTTCCTGTCTACCCTGAACCACAATCCCGAGTCCCCAGTTGTACGGAGAGGCTGCTCCCCCGGGGGTATGAGGACAGAGGATTTGGACCAATTGACCTTGGCCTGTGACAACTGACAAAACAGGTCCACAGTTTCTCTAAGCGCAAAGAAAGCCTGATCGTTCAAGGAGGAAAATGTCACCGAATCGTCAGCGAATGATTCTGACTTCAATCTTTCTCCTGAAGGAAGAACAAAACCTGGGACAGCTGGATTGGATCTAATCAGGATGTGCATTATCTCAACATACAACAGGTACAGGTAGGGTGCCACCGGGCACCCCTGCCTGACCGAGCGGCTTAACTGAATCGGAGCCGAGAGGACCCCATTCACACAGACTTGAGAAGTAGCGTTATGCAAGAGACTGTCCACTGCGTGCTTGTACTTTGGGCCAAATCCAAATGCGGTAAATGTTGCTTGCAGAAATTCCCAACCTACCCGATCATACGCCTTTGCCAAATCCAACATCACTATGGCAAGGCTCTCCTCCCCTGCTGCAACCAGTTCAGCCAACTGTTCCACGATCATCACATTATGCAGGATCTGTCTTCCCTGAAGGAAGCCTGTCTGTGTTTGATGAATAAGTGATGGAAGAACTTTCTGCAGTCTGGCAGTCAATATTTTGGAAAATATTTTGTAGAGCACCAGCATAAACGTTATCGGTCTATAGTTCGCTATGTCAGTTCGGTCGCCTTTTTTGAAAACAAAGGTGATGACCCCTTGCAGCGCAGAAGCCGGTAAAGATGCCCCATTCCAGACAGCTTGAAAAATCAACAGCAGATCAGGCAACACGTGCAGCGAAAACCCTCTGAAAAACTGGCCCGGCAGGCCATCTAACCCCGGCGCTTTATGCCGTGACAAGGATGACACCTCGTCGTCCTGCATAGCAATATCTGCTTCCAGCAGTTGCCGCTGGTGGTTTGATAATTTGTTGTCCACTTTGGACCAAACCTCTTCATGAAACTGCTGTAGCAGTTGTTGCTCTGTGCATTGCGATTGCGAGGTCAGCAGACTTTCGTAAAATAAAGAAACATTAGTTAAAATTGTTGGGGTTTCCACAGCCATCGGCGCTGCAGCATCAAACAGGTGCTTTATGGCTGGTATCATCTGCCATTGCAGCGGCCGACGATGAGTAGCGAAGAAAGAGGAAGTCATGTGGTCGCCCTTCACTAACCACCCTATCCTTTGGTTGTGAATAACGTTCCTCATCGCCGGTTGAGTCTGTAGTGTCCAACGCTGTCTGAGCTCGTCCATCCTGACAAAGTAATGCTTGTTCCTCTTCTACCCGGGTTGCTGCCGTCGCTTGGCGCATGACTGCTGCCAATTCATCATTTATTCTTTGCAGCTCTGACCGGTTAGCAAGGAGAATTGACTTCTTTATGAGCAGTCCCCTGTTAAGAACTATCGGCGGCCCCCCCTGGAACCAGTCTGCCAGGGAGGGGAACAAGCTTTTAGCCCTCTTCCATTTGGGCCAGAACTCATACATAAAGTGTGAGAAAGTCGGTTTTCTTTCTTTTTTCCTCCTGTGGTTTCTTCCTTCGTGTTTTTTTTTCTTTTTTTTTTGTTGAGAAAACAGCCCTTGCGTAAGCCCTCTATCCGGGTGGTGGTAAGAGAACCGCCAGAATTGAGGGCTTATCTGTCAGGCTGCTCCGTCTATTGGTGGGCTGTGTTTCTTCCTGCATTCACCATTAAATTTTTGTGCCTCGCCCCATGTGACTGCACAGCACATAAATTCTTTTTTTTTTTTTTTCGTAAGGAAAAAAAAACACGTATGGGGAAAGGGGAACATGGAATTTATCCTCCTCTTTCTTCCTCCCCCCCCCCTCTCTCTCTCTCTCTATATATATATATATATATATATATATATATATGATATATATATAAACTCCGACGAAACAGCTTGCCACAGCCCCTCGTTTGTTGTCCTCTTCTCCCTTCTCCCTCCCTCTCTGCCTACGGTTTACCGTAGGCAGCTCTGTTTGACTATATATATGTGACATATTTTATTTCCCTCTCTCTTTCTCTCTCTCTCTCAAAAAAGAAAAAAACCCACCCTTAGAGGCTCGCCACACAGGCTGTCCAAGACCAAGTTTTTGACAATAGACTTTCTAAGAATTGCGGCTCAAAAAAAATTTGACAGGTGTCAGAATGGTACGCTCGACAGCCACCCTCCCCCATTCGTTTCCTCCCGCGACGGAAATTCGAAAATGCCCCACCTGCCTTTCGAGAATTGCATTCAAATTTGGATTGTCAGGGACTGTTCCGTGACACCCGTGCCCTGTCAAAAGTCGGAGTCCATTTGGCCATGACCAAAAACCTTGCCCCTCGACAGCCTGTGTGGCGAAGGGGGGGTAAACTGTCGACCGCCGACTTTCAATTTTTTTCTGACAGCTGTCGAAACTCAAAGATTTTCGACAGCCTGTGTGCGAGCCTCTTAGGGCTGCCTTCCCCAAGTGCCATGGTAGACAATCTTGAACAGCACATAAATTCACATTAGGATGATACGTTAAAAAAAAAAAAAAAAAAAGGTTGCTGTCGTGCCTCTTCTGTTTTGTGCTAGATGCGGGATAGCTGTGTGACCAGGGCGTGCCCTATGGGGCCTCTCTTCAGTAGTCTCTATGTGCACAAGGGGCAAAAAAAATCATGGCGGTGTATCTTTCCATGCTCTAGTGGAAGCTTCACTCTTCTTTTCCACATTTCGAGAGCAGTAGAGGGAGACCCATAATAGCAAAATGGGCAAAGCAAAATCTGCTCTTGTACAATGCCGTGACTACGCGAAAGGAAAGTCGGGAGTAGTCTTGAACCCTCAAGATCAAAACCATTCTACAGCCTGCCTCGTCACACTGAACCCTCTAACACGGCACCACACAAGCACGGGACAAAGGGCCTCATTGCATTACTCTCCAAACGTGAAAAATGAGAATGAATCTTCCGCTAGCACGTGGAAAGATGCACTGCCATATTCTTTCCAAAGTGCACGCAGAGGAGAGAACCACACCTTCTTTTTTTTTTTTTTTTTTTTCGTGACTGAAACTCATTTTCAAACTGAAACTGTGACAGCGCACTAGTTTTCCCATGTATGAACGGCCGCGAGAACAGGACACCATTCGATGGGCTGCAACAGACTGTTTCGTTGGAGTTTCACAGCGTCATAAGGAGGCTGAACCCTCTACAATCCGCGAAGTCCCCTAATCGATGATACTGCAAGTGATTATTCACTTTAACCCTGGTTGTGATTGAGCATCAAAGGACTGGCCGACAACTGATACCCTGAGGTGGGCACCAACCACTGCCATCAAGGGTACTCGCGATGGAAATCAAAGCAGGCTATCACTCACCGACACGGGACGGAAAACTCTAACGACTGCAGGTTCACACCCAAGCATAAGGCAGCAACCCCCACAAAACAAAGAAAGGTCTGTCATAGCCAAAAAATAATAATCCAGACAACTTGAAGCTGCTGGCAGAAAGGGCACAACATGGCTACTTAGTCACGGCCCCGACTAGTACCATTCGACCTGACGGGGAAAAAACGCAGCAGGGAGCTAACGAAGTAATAGTATACATTATTATAGAGAATTGCCTGTTGAACTGTAGCCATAGAGGGAGAAGGGGACAGCAAACGAGGGGGCTGTGGCAGACTGTTTTTTTTAACTTTCACCTACTCATCAGGAGGCTGAACCCTCTGCCGTCTGCAGACTCCCCTAACTGATGTTGCTGTAAGTGATTTTTTTATTTTTTTATTTTTATTTTTTTTTGAAAACATGCTCCCACCAGTGTTAGTGCTGCTGATAAGAGCAGACACCACTAACACCAGGAGAGAGGCTCCATGTATTGGTGGGGAGCATCACCTGCTGGAAAACGGGTCCAGCATCCCATATACAGAAAATGAGAATGTCTGAGAACAATGAGAACAGTGACTGTGAGGTCTGCCAGCATTGACCACCCTGCAACCCAGGGGATTGACTGAGCAGTCCTAAATAGTGTCCTCTTCACCCTCAAAAAGGCGCCAGATAGAACAGTTAAGGGCTGGTACTATTTAGCGTTGATTCTACTCACTCCGAATCATGCCAAGTGGCCCTGATTGGCTCAGGATACTCAGACTGCCAGCATGCTACACAAACCTCTTCCCCCTGTATCCACTTGAAAAAGAGCTAGTCTCTTCCTCTCCCACTTTAACTTTTGAACCCCTCCCCCTGTATCCACTTGAAAGGAGCTAGTCTCTTCCGCTCCTATCTTAACCTTTGAACCCCTAAGCTCCCCCACGTGTATCCGGAACAGCCCCCCATCCTTCTCCCGCGTACCAGTCTATTCCTACCAGACTATTTGCTGGGGGGGAAAGAGGTCAGGAAATTCATTACCAGGTCTCATAGGGGATTAAACTGTCTAGTTTGGTCCAGTCGTTGAAGACGAGACGATACTTGTTTGCCCTGCATCCTTCCTTGTCCTCTTACTTCCCCATGCCATTCTATCTTCCCTATCTTCCCCCCTGATTCCCCCCCAAGCCAGCATTTGCTGAATTGTTGTATTCTTTGCTTTATCTCACTTTGTGTGTGCAAATGGCATATTTGTGCATTGGGTTCCTCCCATCGTGTTGTTATGTTCGTATTGATTTGTTGCTGTATGTTTTCAGTAAAATCCGGTCCCTCCAGCCTCACACCTTCCATCTCATAGGTGCAGCGGCGTCTCCACAGTACCGATAGTATTGCTCTGTGTCCCAGTTTGAACAGATTGAAGGTGAAAGCGTCAGGCTGTTCTGCAGGCCATATCTCGAACATTAGGGCTTTCCAATCCCATGGCCAGGGGGCGCCTGTTTTGAGCTGGCCCCAGACCTTGTCCCACCATCTCCAGAGCCAGACCGCTCCAGGGCATTGGAGAAAGATGTGTTCTATTGTTTCTGGCCTTTTCCTGGATGGGAATGCATTGGTGCAGCATCTACACCAAGGTAGGGCTAGCCCTCTCTATTCGAGAGTAGACCTGTCTATCAACCAGTTGTTGGTTGGTAAGCATTGTTGTTCTACTTGCCATTGCAGGGAGGTGAAGTTTGCTGGTTTCCTCTTCGTTAGCTGGAACCATTTCACATTTCTCAGTGACTCCTTGCTTACATTCAGGTGTTTCATCCATCGTTTTCCACCTGATCCCGTAGGTTAATTTTGGGGCGAAGAAGTATGTAGGTCGCTTTAACTGTGATGTTGTCTAAAGTTCTAGTGCAGACCTTGTTTCTGCTGACTGCGGTCGTACACACCCATTCCAACGGGTCCAATGGCAGTTGTGTTATCGGGATGTCATGAAGGAATACCTTTTATCTATCTTTTTCTCTCAGGACCCTGATTCTTAAGAGTTCATCTTCCTTAAAAAATTGTATCTGCTCTGGGCTGTTTTTTTGCAGCGAGTTATCACTCCTTATTGTGAATATGTCCACCACCACTGGTCCCTTCGGCCTGCAACATACCACATTGCCAACCTCCCCCTGCTGTCCCCGAATTGCCACCCAGTCCGACGCTTGTAGCGAGCAGAGGAGAGAAGAGGAGAGGAGAGAACGACACCGCGAACGGGAAAGACACAAGTGAAACAAAACCTGACAAGAAACCGTTGTCTACCCAACCCCTCTCTCGAACATTTTTTAAGGCCGCAACCATGGGCCTCGCTCTACTACTGTCCACATGCACAAAAGCCAAAAAATATGGCAGTGTATCTTCCCATGTTCTAACGGAAGATTCGTTCCCATTTCGCACATTTAGTGGACCGACGCCCCATAGGTTGGTTCGAACTCTCCCGAAATTGACGAGTTCCAAGGAGGGGACGGGCATGGGAGTTCGGGGCCTAGTCCCACTAAAAGCCTTGTTAGTGGTGTTTGTGTAGAGGTGCAGTTGAGAAAACTCAACACTATTTTCCGCACATCTCCACAAACACATCCAGATTTGGGTTGTGGAGAGAACTCAACGCCATCTGAAATCGGCATGGACCATTCTGGCCGTGGTGTGGCGAGGCCTCGAGACAGGTACTCACCAGTTTGAGAATGAATCTTCGCGTAGAGCATGGACAGACACATCGCCATGATGTTTCTCTTTTGGACATTTGGTGAGTAGTGTAGTGCGGTGAGACCATGTATAATGTGGAAAGCCGGTGATATTTTGTCTTTTTCACATTTAGCAAGTGGTTCGGCGAGACCTGTACAGTAACGAAAAAATAAATAAATAAATAAATATATATATATACATACTTTAAAGCAAAGGGTCTAGCGACATGCTCGGTCGCGGGCCCAAGGGAAACCGCTTGGGACACAAAACCGAGGCAGCGGGGCGCGGGGTAGAGGTCGATGGAGAGGAGAGGGTGACGAAAATGGCCACAACTGGCGCGCAGAAGAGGCCCAACGGGACGAAACCCTGAGGTTCGCGCGCGGGTATGCGCGTGGAGAAAAGGCGCGCAATGCACAGGTCGACTCGCGGGTACACGCGTAGAGAAAAGTTGGCCGCGCGAGGGAACGTGCGTGGGGAATGTCAGGCCGCGCGGGGGTATACGCGCAAGGAAAAACCGGTCGAAAAGGCGCTCGCGGGTTCGCGCGAGGCTACGCGCCTAGAGAAAAGTTGGCCGCGCGCGGGAACGCGCGTAGGGACTACCGAACTGCACCGCACCGCAAAGTCGGAGAGTTGTCGTCTCTCTCTCCCTCTCTCTGTCTCTCTCTCTCTCTCTCTCTCTCTCTCTCTCTCTCTCTCACACACACACACACACACACACACACACACACACACACAC
>BFEA01000467.1:399856-420399 GCA_003427395.1 Chara braunii | reverse complement strand
GAAACCCCTACCCCGGCTTGGGCCCCGGGGATCCCCGCGTGACAACCCTGATCCTAAGCTACATAATGTCAAAAGAAAAGCAAATGTCTGGTATACATATCCTACCTAATAGCAGAAAATGAAATGTAGTACGATACAATCCTAAGGTTTTGGAGGCAGTGGCCTCTGTGCTGAAAGGAAAAGAGCAATATGTCACAAGATAATGTCATGTCGCTGAACCAATAAGAGTGGGATGGTCTCAGAGGGGGTGAATGCAACCTAAGAATCGAAACTCCTAAGGGCAGTCACACATGAAGGTGGGATAGGTCATCAGGCTCAAGGTGGGAGAGTGGTAGCGAAACAAAACCAATGACCCTAACAGATAGACCATCAAGGCGGGTGATGCTCGACAAAAGGGTGACACCATGCAGGGTCGATCATGAAAAGGGGAGCCTGGAATAGGGTGGAGCTATGCCGAACTGGAGGCATGCAATAGCCGGCGCTAGGGTGATGAGGGCAATGAGTGAGGGAACATGCACACAACTCACCGACTGGGAGAGGGAGCTAGATCTAGGAGCAAGGAAACCAAGATAACACTACGGTCTCAATGCCTATGCGATACCAAGGGAGAGTCAAACTCAAAGAGACCCAGCTAAGTGAGAACCATCATGCGACAGAGGCAAGGGAGTATACAGGGTAGGGTGGTGACGTGAAGTAGTCACGTCCAAAGTAGTTGAAGTCGTCGAAGTGGTCGATGACGTCGATGAAGTAGCAGTGGAGTCGATGTCGAAGCAGAGACGCAAAACGCTGACATCCTAAAGAAGAGATGATGATGGAGTACCTGATGGTGTGAGTCAGTGGGGAAAGATAGAGGATAAGAGTGTCAGTCATCGTAACGCGAAGGGCGACGATGAGTGCGCTGTGGACGCTCGGAGGCGACCATCTGCGGCTGAGGAACGGCCTCAGAGGGAGCGGGCTCGTCCTCAGCAATCTCCTCAGCCGGAGGAGGAGGAAGAGGGTCAGTCCGCTGAGTAGAAGCAGATGTCTCAGCACGACGAGCACGATCATATGCACGCACCAACATCCTGGCGTGCTGCAAGTGCTCGAGGGGCTCCCAAGTAGCCTCCTCATCAGGGTAGCCCTTCCAACGCACAAGGTACTCGATGCGTGGAGGGGTATCGTCAGTAACTCGGCGTGATATGATGTCGGAAACAACGAACTCCTCGTGCTTGTCCGCCATGATAGGTGGAGGGCGCTCATAAGGGCGTCCAACGAAGCGCTCGGACGGTCTGCGATAAGGACGCATCAAGGAGACGTGGTAGACATCGTGTACATGAGTCTGTCGAAGATAATCAGGTAGCTTCACACGGAAGCTGACCGGACTAGCGGCAGTATCAGAACCGACGACCTGAAGGATGCCGCATGGACCGAAGAAACGACGCCTGAACTTGCGAAGCGTATCTGCTTCGAGCTGTAAGTGGCGTGCGTCGCCGAGCACATCGTCACCGACTTTGAATGGATGATTCATTCGTGATCGGTTCGCTCGTGCGGCCATGCGAGTCTGGGAGTCGGCTAAACTCTCATGTGCGCGCTTCATAATCGCCGCCATGTGGGCGATCTAGTCGTCAAGCGGAGGGCAACGAGTGTCTGGGCGCAACCACGATGGTCGTAGGAAATCCGCGGGTACGCGAGGGTGGTAGCCGAGGTCGCAATAGAATGGCGACATCCCCGTGGCTGGCGAAACAGCGTGGTTGTACGCAATCTCCGCGTGGGCTAAGTGTAAGTCCCACTGCTGGTCATCCCTAACAAACTTTCGGAGGATATTACAGAGAGTTTTATTGGTGACCTCAGTCTGACCATCCGTCTGAGGGTGGTAAGACAATGAGAAGCGGAGCTGGGATCCGTACACCTCGTGTAGGCGTCGCCAGGATGTGCTGGTAAAGCGCGGGTCACGGTCGGAGATGATGCTCTGAGGTAAGTCGTGATCTCTCACGACTCAGTCGAAGACGATGTCGGCGACCTCATGAGCGCTAATGCGATAGCGGTACGGGACAAAACGTGCACGCTTCGTGAAGCGATCGACAATGACCAAGATAGCATCATGATCACGCTCAGTGGGTGGGCGGAGGGGACCAATGAAATCCATCGAGATGGACTGCCAACGACCCTCAGGTATGGGTAGGGGCTGAAGTAACCCATACGGAAGGTGGTTCGCATTGTTCACCTCCTGGCAGGTAGGACACTCCTAGATGTAGGCTTCGACAAAGTCCTTGGACTTCGGCCAGACGTATAGGCGGCAAATACGAGCCAACGTCTTGTGGAAACCCATATGACCGGCAGCCGCCTGGTTATGGAACTCTGCTACAGCCTGGACGCGGAGCTGTCCAGTGGAGGGAACGCAGATACGTGGTTCTACCTGACCAGATCTACCATGCCAGTACACAAGGCCGTTCTCCCCGTGGGAGTAGGAAAGAACGGTCTTGCCACTCCGCAGTGTCGCGTGGATGACGCGATAATCGGGGCAGTGGTGGTACTGAGTGCGATACGCGTCGATCATCCACTGATTAACAGTGGTGATGGAGATGGCAGCAAGATGGATGGGTTCCTGATTGTGATCAGGATGGTGGGACAAGGCATCGGTGACGCGGTTCGTTTCACCCTTAATGGGCTGAGTGGTGAAACTGAAATCGGATAAGTCACGCCACCAGCGTGCCTGTCGAGGGGAAAGCTTAGGCTTCGTGAGGAAAGCCTGGACAACTAAGTTGTCCATGCGCATCGTGAAGGGCGCCCCGTGCAGATAATGACGCCAATGCCGGGTAGCATAAACTACTATGAGAACCTCACGTTCATCGGCAGTGTAGTTTATCTCGGCAGGCAGTAGCTAACGGGAGTAGAAAGCGATCGGGCAATCCCTAGCACGAGCCTCGACAGTCCCATCCTCTGCGATGGTCGGGGAGTAAGTAACAGGAGGACTGTCAGTGGAGGGAAGTGGTGGGAGGGTAGGCGTCAGTCGAAAAGCAGTGTCAGCAGGAAGGGGGGGAAAAGGAGGAACATGGGGGTAAGGTGAATCTGGAGAAGAGGGAAACACCTGAGAAAGGACAGCTCCTACTGCAAAATCTGACGCATCGGTGGTGACGATAAAGGGACGATCAAAATCGGGAAGGCGAAGAACCGGCGCACAGGTTACTGCCTTCTTGAGGGCGTGAAAGGCGTCCTCGCACAGGGGTGTCCAAAACCACGGCGGGTCCTTCCGGAGGAGGGTAGAGGTAAGGACGTAGGAATACCTAGCGTATCCCTGTATAAAATTACTATTATAGCTGGTGAGGCCTAGGAAACTGCAAAGCTGCTTGGCAGATGTGGGGACGGGCCACTCTGCAATAGCAGTGATCTTCACGTCGTCCATGTGGAAACCCTGGTCAGACACATGGTGTCCTAGGAAGTTCATTTTGCGCTAGGCAAAGTGACACTTACTGAGCTTGGAATAGAAGTCATGCTTGCATAAGCGTTGTAGGACATTGCGGAGGTGTCTGAGATGGTCTTCTAAGGTACGACTGTAGACCAGGATGTCGTCCAGGTATACGAGAACGTATTCTTCAAGGATGTCCCTGAAGATGTCGTTCATCGCCGTCTGGAAGGTGGCGGGTGCATTGGTGAGGTCGAATGGCATCACCGTGAACTCATAGTGGCCGAAGCTCAACCGGAATGCGGTCTTCGGCTGATCCTCTGCGGCAACGCGGATCCGGTGGTAACCGCTACGAAGATCGATCTTCGTGAAGAAGCGATTGTCTGCCAGACGGTCAAACAGCTCATCCGCGCGGGGCATGGGATAGTTGTTCTTAATCGTGTAACAGTTAAGGTCGCGGTAGTCGATGCAGAGGCAGAGAGTTCCGTCCGCTTTGCGAGCAAAGAGGACAGTTGCACCCCAAGGGGAGTTACTAGGTTTAATGAAACCCAGTCGAAGGAGCTTCTCAAGCTGACGCTTGAGTTCCGTCGCCTCTCGGATCGAGAGTCGGTACGGTGTCTGATGGTGAACATGATAGTCAGGCACGAGCTGGATAGAATGCTCAACACCGCGCATCGGGGGAATCCCGCTGTATGAGAAATACGGGGGAAAGACATCGCGGTACTCTCGAATCAGGTCATGAACGACCGACTCTAAGTCTGTCGTGAACCGTGTGTGTTCCTCAGCGTCTGCGTCGGCACGAGACGTATGTGTGGACTCGACAGCTGACGGTTCAGAGGCCTGGGACATGGAGGGGGTATCCGCAGGCTGACGGGTGGACATAGAGATGAGAGCCACGAAGATGGAGGAAGGGTCAGGGGGATCGGGCTCTAGAGAGATGAGTTCAACCTCGGGACAAAGTGGATCATAGCGAAGAAGATCCATGACGTTCACTGAGTAGAACGTGACGTCCTCCTGTCGTATGAAGTGAGCAAACTGACGAGGGGAAGTGAACGCGATGTCGGGGTGGGACCCTGAGGGACGAGGGTCCTGGGAAGGTAGGTCGGGCGGGGTGTCGCCCGTGGTTCCAATGAACGAGACACGATGAGTCTGACCACACTTCGTTTTGAGAACGAGTATCTCGGTCGCCCATTCGGCCTCTGTGCCACGGAATCGGCGAGACCAGGGAGTGCCAAGGATAAAGTCGTACCCAGTCTCCAGCACGTCGAAGCATGCGGAGGAACGGTAGCGCCTAGGCGTCTGGGTACTATCCGATGGCTGGAGGGTGAGGGAGAAGTGGAGGTCGGGGATCGTCTGATCGAAGAAGCGTTGCGTCTTGTTATCTCCGAGGGTAACGGAGATAGGAGAGCGAAACCCGGAGGTAGTTAGGCGAGCTTCCTCAACCACTCGAGGGTTTACGAAATCTTCCTGCGAGCCAGAGTCCCATAAAGCGCTGTCAGAGGGCGCGGTATCCCGACCCTCCTCTGTGTACCAAGTTCCTGCTTGGTACCAGTCCTCGCTCTGATGCTCTGGCCTATAGACGTATTTTGGACCCCTGCAGTTCCTGATACCTAGGCTGTACCTCGGCGTGGACCAGTCCCGGTGACGTTGCCCTCAACAAGAGGGGTGCGCCACAGGACTTTCATTGGTCCACGCAGGCTCGGCGCCCTGCTGTACAGCAGAGCACAACCGGCTTGTGACCGTGGTAGCCACCGGGTTCGCCCTGGGACGCGGAGGTGAAAAGACCAGCTCAGCCTTTTCTACTGCGCGCCAAATGCCCTCTAGCCGGGTTATGGGTTAGGTGCACAAAATAGAGGTCGCTAAAAAGAGAGGAAACAAAGCGCCGAATTTGAACTCGCTTTAGTTCGGGGGAAAATCCAGCGGCTTCGGGCCACTGTGATGTTACGATCCCCTTTCCATTTGACTTACTGATTGTTATTATTATTATTATTATTATTAATGTTATTACTTAATTTCCCAAATTTTCAGTTTTCCGCCTGTCGGTCTGTCACTTCGCAGGGGGGGGGGGGGGCGTCGATTTGGGTTTTCGAACTACAACTGCGACCTTATGGCCTGGAGCTTTTCCTACCCCTTGTATATCGCCTGTATCAGACTCATTCGTCCGAACCTTGCAGCGGGACCACGATGGCCAGGTAAAGAGGTAGATACAGTGAGGACTGAAAGGAAAAAGAAAAATGAAAAAAAACATAGTAAAAGAAAGAAAAGGAACGAGAAAGGTTGAAAGTCGGGTGCAAGATTTGTGCGTGAACGTGGATCGCTGTTCAGGCAAGGGTGTTGCGCGGAGAAATTATGGGACGCCACCCTTTCCTTTTCAGCGATTGATATTATTATTATTGTTATTGGTATTATTATTATTTCTTTATTACTACTTTGTTTTTCTAAATTTGGTTTTCAACCTGTTGGCTTATCCTTTCGCGGGAAGCCAACGGTTCGAATTTCAAAACCAATAGTCCGTAGCCTAAGTAGGCCGACCTTGCATATACTATCCGCGGGTGAGCCCCGATCTGGCACCGTGCGATGTGACCCCAAAAGAAGGGTGACCCGCGGCCGCATCGATAGGAGGCCTATCACCCCCCTGTGGAGGGTCATAAGCCCCCTCCTTGCCATCGGACATGGGTACCCGATGAAGGTGGACCTGCGCTGCAATTTAAAAAGGGAGAAGTGACTTCTAGTACCCCGTTATGGGACCACAGCGGCAAACCTGCATTCATATTGCTAGGGTCTGGGACTGACAAGTGTGAGTTTGATGCGCGATCAACCATTGGGTTCTAGGCTTAAGTGTTAGTTTCTAAGAGTTAATTATTAATCTATTGTTTTAGAATTCTTGAAATGCGGTAGAGTCTGAAAAGGACTAATCTAAGTCCCTCATTCAGAACGCAGAGGAAAGCCCTATAAGAAAGAAGGGTAAGTTGGGATAACATCCGCGGCGAGCACCCGGTAGCACGCTGTCTGTGTGTTTGTGCCGCAGACTCCGGTGTAGGGAGGTGTGCTATCGGAAGTTGGTGGCTTTGCGCTGAGTTGTCTACCAGGTAGACGTTGTCTATAGAGAAAGGGCAGCTATGGCGTTGCATGGGTATAGGCCCGGGTACTGGTATCACCAGGCCTGCTGGAAGCCTGTGTCCGGGGAAGGGCCCTGGATTACCGTCATACTCAATTATGACGGTGGAGATGAGTTGGTAATGAAGATCAACGTTGAGGGAGCAAGAGAGGGGGAGATGCAGACTAATCCGAAGTTGCAGGACGCGATTTCGGAGGCGAGAGACCGGGCTGAGAGACGCTGCAGACGGGACGGAGTGACGACAAGGCTACAGATAACGGTGGCCTATCACGAGACAGAGACCTCGATGGACACAGCGGACCTGGAACAGGTCCACCAGGACAGAGACTCAGGAGGGGAAAGCGAGATGAGTGATGCAGACCGGGAGACGGATCTCAGGTCCTGGAATAGACCAGGCGAGATCGAGAGGCATCACCGGGCGGTGAAGCCAGTGGAGCACGGACCCGAGGCCAGCTCTCAGCAACTAGCGCCCAGAGGCCGCGGGACGGGAGAGGAACGAGGCAGAGGGAAAGGACGAGTGTGATGGTCCGGGACCAGAGGTCAACGGGAGCGAGCTGAACTCAAAACGTGAAGGCAAGTGCAGCAACACAGGACACGCACGACAGGTGGCGTGGCTGGACAGCGAGAGGGAGGTCAAAGAGGGAAAAGACAGGTAGTCGCGGGGCGGTTACGGGAGTGTGTGAGACGTGGCCTGATGTGTGAGAGGAGAGTCAGCGGAGGGGGCAACTGTGTGAGCGAAGTGGGACGAGAGCTTGCAGAGTGCGGTTGATGTCAACTGCTTCTTGCACGCTCGCGTGACGTGTCTGCACCTGTACACTAATCGCTACTCGTATGCTCGCGAGACGTGACTGCAGCTGCAGCAATGACGAAAAGATAAGGGGGAAAAGGGGAACCTGCCCGAGCAAAATGAGAAGTGTCTGTTAAAAGAGGCTAGTCTGCAGGGCGTGGTGTAGGTTGCTACTCGATCCACTTGCCGCGCGCTGAGCACGGTCCCTCCCTGTCTTGGACACGGATCAACAACTTTTCACTTGTGCGTGGGCCGTAATTACCTGCTAATCAGTGTGTGACCGGTGAGAAGCCGAGTTGGTGTCTGCGCAAACAGGCTCAACGCATCTACTATGATCGGCGTATGCGTGATCTGTTTTGACTATGAGCTAGTTGCTGGGGGAGCCGTGGGGGAATAGACAAGAAAGGAGGCTCCGACTTTTGAGTAGCATTCTTGGTGATGTCAACCTTTTTCTACTAATCGGTGTGGGATTTTTTAGATTGGAGCCTGCGACCTATAGCTTGAGGGCAAGGATGAGGAATGAAGGAAAAGAAGGGAGGGGACGAGGTAAAATAAAAGAGAGTGAGCGCGCTAGCAGCAGAAGCTAGTTGCTACTTACTCGCGCCGATGATAATCGTTCCATGGTAAGTGATCATTAGCATCATCACGGGGCTGATCTGAGAGTCGTAATATGGTTTCTTCTCTCCGTCACTAGTGACATGCTAAGAGAAGGTAGGTGAGTAACGCGACCAAGAGGAAAATCGCGAAGTAGAACTGAGGACATTGCAGTGTGCTGTCGATAGCTTTTGTTGACATCAGTAGTTGTCCCTGTGTCGTTGTCTTCCCCCCCCCCCAGCAAGGAGCGTATCCAGAAAGTTTCTCTGGATTAACTGAGCAGCATGATCCCTTGAGTAGGAGGGGATCGTGTTCCCTCCCTAACGCTACGTGTGAGTTCGGTGCGATGACACCTTCTACTGCACGAATGTAAGATAAAAAAGTCCAAGCAAAAGTCGGATGTATTATGGGAAGAGCTCGAATGGTCTTGGGGTCGAGGGTCTGAGATAGCTGAATTGGGGTCTTGATCATTACTTACTATCCGGAGCGAACGAAGACATTCGCCATCTTCGACCAAACAGAATAGGTTGTGACCGGATAAGCAGCTGGTCTACCGTGCGTTTGTTCAGTTTTTGGCTAGATAAGTTTCGCGAGCATGAAAAGGATAAGTAACTGATGGTTGACGTCACCCTCATCCTTGCTTGGTAACTCGGTGACAGCAACTGAGCTAATTGAGCCTGTTGGTCGGAGACAAGAGCTAAGTAATGTTTGATTATATGTAAATTCAGTCTTCAAAGTTTGCACTCCCTGTCAAAGCATGATAGCACAAGAAAACTACATCCCCTTCGCTCAGTGTTCTAATCCTTGTGGCTGTGAGAGTCAGGACATTGTGACTGTCTTATGGTTTACTAACACTTTAGTGTCGGTAGAAACAGAAAGATCGGGGCGAAGAACTCGTGAGTTTACTAGCGAAGCGAGTATCGCTAAATAGAGTCAAGTGAAACCCAAAATGAGCGAGACGATGCCCTGATTATCACCCCTGGTATCCGTGCTGATAATCAACTCCGGAAGTCATGTTTGAATAACAGGAGCATTAAGCAGAATTAGGGAAAAAAAGAGATTGACAATTTTGGGACAAGAAACGATATGAAATAAGCTTTGGATTTGTGACGCTCTCTGACTTTGTTTGTAATTCCAGCGATGATTGCCTAAGAGCTTTGCTTTCATGCTGAGAGTGTGGGCTTGACAGGGGTTGGGAGCATAAGCGCAGATAAGAACTTCAGTCTATCTCCTCACCCCTTGCAGACAGTCGTGCGAGCGTACGGTCTCACGAGTTTCTATACTTTGGTGTGACTGAAAGCGTGTACGACTAAACAAATTTGCATGTTTTCTTGATCTGTGATCCTAATAAGTACTTGAATGAGTGAACGAGCGTTCAATTGGGCGCGTTCGTGGATACAATGATTACGTGGTGCGTGGTCACTCTAGGGGATCTTGAGCAGCCACGTAGAGCCCGTGGTGTTTAGAGTTGCATTATCTCTCGAGTCAACGAAAGTGCGAGTGGCCGGGGAAAGTGCAAATCACCGCTGAGATTACGTGATCTTACCAAGTATAGTAAACGTATGAGAGCATGGTAATCTGGAACGTTGTTGTCAAGTGATGAGTCATAAGGGAAAGAGTCAACTACTGAGAAAAGTAGCTTACTTGATAGCATGGTTTCTGCTCGACGGAGATTAGCTATGAGTAACTAGGATGGATAATTCTCGCAAGGACTGTTTCGAGTGTCGCTCTGCATAGCCCATGCGTGGATCCTTGAACACGAACTACTACCTGCAGTAATTCTTGTATTGCTCGGATGAAGATCACCTTCCCTCCGCGGTAATTCGAGAACTAATCAAGCAGAACCTGTGACTCGCAACACACAGTAACCGGGGCCTTCACTGGTGATACTGTGTATTCCTTTTACAAGAAGGGGCCGTCACCGGACTCTCTATTCAGCATTTAAAATTCTGAGGCCTAGGAGTAACGGTGTAGAGATAAGCATCACCACCGCTAAGTAACGAACGAGCAAATTGTCATGCTCTAACTTCTACAAACGCGGCCTGGACGGGTAGGCAAATCCCGAACAAACCCTTTGCGTATTGAGCCCGATCGGACGCGGGGGTCTTTCGACATGTACCTTAACTCACTTAACTACTCGTTGCCAATTGCAGCCTCCTCTAGCCTGATTAGAACCACCGAGTTTTAGCCTTGGAACAGCCTCCTTGCGTCAAAGTCTTTTGTTAATCATGCTGGGAGGACACCTGTGGCCGCTCGATCATGCAGTACTACTTGGGAAAATGTTCAGTAAGTTATTGAACGTGGAAACAAACTTTGTATAGTACTGACTTGTCCACCCCATCAACCAGGAAGGAGTAATTGTCTGACATCACCTTAGAATCGAACCTGAAGTGGGACTTTAAGCATCGCCAGACCGGTATGAGTTGCCCTGGGGCTCTCACGATTCACAGTTACCAGAAGTGTTGCAGTAGACAGATGTCGGCCCCGAGCATGAGTTAACTGATAAGAGGAGCGGTAATCCAACCATGGGGAAAACTGTGAGCAATCATCTCATCTGTGGGCTCCGTTGAGGAGGCAAGGAGAGTAGTCTGTGGGTGCCAATGAGAGAAAACCAGTCTATTATTCCCTGGGCAAATGAGCAAATATTAAATGGAGGAAATGAACCAGACTTGAAACTAGTCCTAGTCAAGCATACAACAAGCCAACAAGAGACGAAAAGCAGCAAACTGTTGTAACCAGAACAGCAACCAGACTAACAATCGGACATACAATAAAAAAGCAGCTAATATCATTCAAGCTGCACTCAATCAGAGTCTAACCAGTGCTCGGATGACAGTTTTCAAACAGCGAGCAAACAGCAAACAGACAGTTATCAAACATCGTCCAGTTTGCGTACAAATTACTTCATACTCGAGGATGGCTACTTACCTAGAATTCGAGGCTTACTACTGTGTGATCTGAGCGTAAAGAAAAGGAGGGGGAACATGAAGGATGATGAGATCCTAGTGGTGAAAAGCACGCTAATCAGGGAAAAGAAAGAGGGATAGGAAGAAGAATCATGTAAAGACATGGAAAGACACAGATTAACTCAGAGAGAATTCGCAGTCAGAACAGCGGGAGAGAGAAAATATGTCGAATATGTGATTTATTTCCACGGACATGACGGGAGGCTACACAGTACCTGTTCAAGTTCTGAAACTGTTGAACAGGCCAGGACCAAGCTCGTGTGAGCCAGCAGTGCTCAATGCGGCCCCGGAAAGGTCACCGGTAGTAAGTAATAACAGGCTGCAGTCTTCTCTTTGCAGCAGTACGGTATGCTGCTTCATGGATCAGTGGCCCAATGTGCCGGTGACTACACGGACAACTTTCAAACAATTAAGTAGCCAATTAGTTTCCTAAATAGCAGCCACAGTCCTCTGACCAACAATTCTTCAATTCCCGAACAACTACTAGATCAGTTATCAGAACCACAAGCAACCAGTTTTCAGAACCACAAGCAACTAGTTTTCATAACCTCAAGCAGTCAGTTTTCAGAACCACAAGCAGTCAGTTTTCGAAGCAGCAAGTACTCAGTTTCCAAAACAGCAACCGGTCAATAGTTGGAAACAGCCCCCTGGAGCGGTAATTTCGGTAGTGGCAGTCAACTAGTAGCCAAACGACGAAAACTCGGGGGAGGAATGGGTGATAGTGACACTATAAGGGTGGCATGTTCACTGCGTCAAGGCGTGGCAAAGGACTGGAGGGAGAGCGCAGCGGAAGAGTACAATCAGCAGACAATCATGATGATGGAATACGCTTAGACGCTGTTGAGAGATCACAGTCGGATTGAGTACACTTATAATTTACATGATAAAAACGACAGATTGTGCGCTACTATTTCCTCAGTGGGCACTGTAGAGGAAGCAAGGAAGGTTGTCCGGGATTCTCAGTGAGACAAGTTACAGGCGGACTGTAGAGAATTGGCTAGACTTCAAAACAACAGTTTTCAACATTCAATTTTCAGCAAACAGTTTTCAGTAATCAGTCATCAGCAATCATTTAATCAGCAGTCAATCATTAGCAATCAGCTATTATTGGTAATCAGTTTGCAGCAATCAGTTTCCTGCAAACAGTTTGATAATTTGTTTTCCTGGAACCGTCTGATCGGCTTGCACTGGCAAGAGTACTCATGAGCACGGTTCAATCTACGCGGGTCAGCGAGTCAGTGCTGGCCAACCTCAATCGGATCTCATGCAAAGAGGCATTTCATTATCAGTACGTTAGTGCCATTGATTTCAGATAGGGAGATCTGTCAATCTTCGTTGTACAGACCAGTTTTGCTGATGGCACTATCCACGATCTGAGGCCTTATCTGAAGAAGGGCAAGGAGGCTCATGAACTTTTTGATCCAGTCTGGATCTCAGCCACAGAATATCTTGAGCAGAGAGAGAGGGAGCTCGATGAGAGTGGCACTACGTTGATTAGTAGCTTCGGGCCGATGTTTTATACTGACTATCCTAGGCCTCTAGTCCCTTCTCTTCTCACAGATGGCATGAGCTGGCTGCATGTGATTGGATTGGCAAAGAGGTACATCTCCCTAACAGTGATCGACATTGAGGCGTTGACAGAGCCCACCAAGTATCCCTACCTCAGACGAGGAACCTTTTCGGTGGACGGACTGCCTACCTTGTGGGAGGAGTTTTGCTCCATGGTTAACTACCGAGTCATGTGCCTCGGATGATCATGCTCAGAGTTTGCTAGCTACAAGTGGCATTTTGTCACAAAGCCTCAGTCTCAGATTGTACGTGGGCGTGGGTCTTGGCACCAAAGAAGAGCAGTGAAAAGAGATTGAGAGAGACGGACCTGAGGGTTGAGTGAGGACTCTTAAGAGGTGTTGACCATGCTCGTTTATGTGTACTTTATGAGATTATTATGAGTTCTCATTCTTCCCTCATTCAATTGCTGCACTCGCCACCGTTGAGGGGGAGTGTTGGGCCTGGCTCGCAGAGGAGGGGGAACCGTGGTGACTCCGTCTCCGGAGTCCTGAGGAGCCGGAATCGGAGCCGGTAGGGGATGGGGAGTGGGAGCGGTGGGGAGAGCGATGAGGGGAGCCCTTGAGGCGGTTGACGTCGAGGGCAAGCGCATTGATTTGTGCTTGCAACGGTCCAAGCGTACTGAGTTGCGCCTGAATCGCTACAAGGGCGGCATGAAGGTCCATGGTGTCCACATGGGCCTGACCAGGAGCCGCTGACTGCGTGGTGACCTGGGATGTGGACTGCACCGCGACGATCTCCTCAGATGTAGCACTCTCCGTGGGCAGTGGGGGGAAGGAAGTAGACATGGTGGGAGGTGGGGGGAGATATGGGTTGTGGTATGGGGACAAAGGACCACCGGTGAGAGGGAGCGGACCGCGAGAGCGGAGTGGGTAGTCGTGGGTCGGCTCGCCCCGTGACCAGCGGGTCGCGCGTGAGATGGTGGCGCGAATCCGGTCGAGGGGGGAGGAGCCGTTCGGGTCCAGGGTGCCCGACGGGAGGAGGTAGAGAGTAGAGGGTTTAGGGAAACCCTAAACCCTAGAAAAACCCTAACCGGAGTTTAGGTGGTTAGGGGAATGTGACGGCAACCTAATCAAGAAAATAAAATAATAACTATGGAGGGGAGGGAGAATAGAGTAAGCAGTGGATTTTCGAGATAAAAATAAAATAAAAGAATAAATAAAATAAATAAAAAAAAAAAATGTAAAGAGTGAGGAGAGAGAAAATATTTATTTTTTTGGGATTTTCGGTAGCATTTTCCCACCCCGCATGGGGTCAAAAATGTGCCAAGAGGAAGGAAAGTGCAAGAGGGACACACTAACTTTCAAAATGCCGCAAATTAAAATTTTTAGAAAAAATAAATGAGTAAATAAATAAATAAATAAGGAGGTGGAAGAGAATGAAGAGAAGCTAAGTTTTGGAATTTTTCAAAAAATTCGGCAGCATTTCGTTACCCCCATGGGGTCGAAGTGTGCCGTCAAGAAAAAGACTAAGTAGAATGGAAAAATTTGGCCAGCGCTTCGCTACCTCCAAGGGATGAAAATGTGCGCCGACAACAAAGAAAAACTAAGTCTTAGCAAGATATAGAGGTGCCACAGAAAATTTCAAATTTTCAGAATAAATAAAATAAATAAAAAAATAAATCAGAAAATAAGAAAAGAGGTAGGGAATAAGATGATTCAGATTTTTGGAGGAAAATAAAAATTTTACATCAAAGAGAAAGAGAAAAGAAGAAAAAACAAAAAAAATTGGAGTTGGGTGTGGGGGGGGATGAAAAAGTGTTGAAGAGAGAGAGAAAGAAGTGAGAAGAAAAAAAAAAAGGTACGGTGGGGGATGGGGGAGATGATGGGATTGTAGTTGGGGGAGGGAAGGAGGAGAAGAGGATGGTAGAATGGGAGAGAAGGATATGAAAAAGGTGGAAAGGAGTAGATGAGATTAGTGAGAAATGGTGAGTGGGGAGGAGAGGAGAGAAAAAGGTTGTGGAAGGTGGGTGGAGAGGGAGGGAGGAATAGAGAGTAATGGTAGGGGGGAGAAAAGGTGATTAGATGATAGGGGAAGAGAGAAAGGGGTTGGGGGGTAGTAGGTTAATGGTAGGAGGGTGATACCAGGCTCTTGGGTGGCCAAGAGCAGGGTTCTACCAAGATCCACAGGATCTTGGCCTTCAAGAAGGCTGATGGCCTGATGCCACAGCAAAACAAAAGAGATGTTGATGATCTAGGGTTGGCTGAGATCTTGATCAGCCACCCTAGTGCCACAGTCACACAGCCCCCTAGCCAGGGGGGAGTCTTGAGCAGTTGCCACACTGTTGCTGCAACAGTGAGTAGTAGTAAAAAATATATATATATGTCTGTGGCGCAGCCCCCTAGCCAGGGGGGTCTTCAACAGGTGTCCACGTGACACTGCAGATTGCCACGTCTGCAGACACCGGCAGCCACGGCGTTGGGGGGGGGGAGGGGTATAAATAGCTGGTGTGGAACTGTTCAACACGAACGTTCCGCACTATACAGCCATGCATACAGTTTGGCCAGTATGTTATAGCACTGGCTATGCACGCGCATAAGTGCTACCTGCCCAGGTTCAAACCCTGGCACTAGCAGCATCCCGGATATGTTGATAATATATATTCGGGATAATATATATCCGGGAGCGGAGCGGAGCGGGGCGGGGCGGGGCAGCGGGCAGCGCGGGTGTGTGGCGCGCGCGCGCGTGCGGCGGCCTCGTGCGTGGTGGCGCTCTCCTTTTTCGCCACGTGTCAGTCTTTTCCCGCTGTTGCTTTTTTCCCTTCTTTTTTCTGCTGCCGCACCGAAAAACGCCTGAAAATCCCGTTGTCGGGATTACACCGATCCCGCACCCGTTGTTGCGTGCGGGGGGAAGGGCGGGTTGGAGTGGGGACCGTTCCCGCTCTGATACCAGTGTGCCGACCCGCCGGGATGGCGGTTCGACAGGATGGAGAAGAAGGGTGGACGAAGGAGGAGATAGAGATGGAGCTGGAAGGGATAGCGCAGCTCCGACGCAGACTCCACACGCACGTACTCCAACGTCTGCGAAAGTGAAGAATGCAAAAAAACAGACAACTGTTGGGATATACCCCCAGCGGATTGACTGACTGGACTGGCCTGGCCTGGTCCCGACAGTGGTACCGGGCAGGACTAGAATAGCACACGATCTGTGGGGTCAGGCCACGGCCTGGTCCCACAGGCCAAACTGGGCAAATAGCCAAATAGGCCCTGGCTGTAGGCCAGGGCAGATGAAGGCCCGCTGCAATAATATAAAGAGAGTGACAAAAGATCAAGTATTCACGATTAGAGTAGAAAGGATCAAAGATAAATGGATAGCCTTTAAACCTAATACACCCATAAATCATCTGCCCTTTGATACTGCTAATTAGAAGTGGACTAATACAGGAAGGAAACGAAGAACGTATTCTTGTGCTCTTCATATATTGTCAGTGAAATCCACTTATAGGATGCTTCGACCAAAAAAAAAATTAAAAGACAAGGTAGAGGAAAGATGGATGAAGCATCTCAATGTTAATAAGGTTTTACTAAGAAAAGTAAAATGGTTCAGTAAGACCAAAATTAAACCCGCAAAAGTGGTTTCACTACAATGGCAAATAGAGCATAGATGTCTACCTACAAATGACTGGCTAATAGACAGGTCGACATTGGAACAAAGAGGGAAAGCGCTCCCCTGGTGTAAATTTTGTAAATCTGCATTTCCTTCTAAGTTAATCCCAGAAACAATCGAGCATATATTCTTACAATGTCCTTGGGCAATTTGGCTATGGAGGAGGTGGGATCGTATTTGGTCTAATTTGGAAACAGAAGTCCAGTGGCCATGGGACTGGAGAGCCATCCTTCTTGGAACTTGGTCCCCTGAAGGTATTGATGAATTATCACAATTTTTTTATAATTTGGGAAGGAGAGCGGTATTATGGGCAATATGGTTAAGAAGATGTACGTATGAAATGGAAGGGGTGAGGCTAGATGGACCCGAATTTACTGAAATGGTAAAGCAACAAATACAAACGGATATCAATATAAAATGGGTACAAGCTAAAGAAAAAATACAATCTTTATCCTACAAAGACAGGAAAGTCGACATCTGTAAATATGGCTGGACTATATATAACCACTCTGCTACCCCTACTAAGGTACCTATCGCTGAGTATACTGCTAAGTCTGGGTACAATCTACATTCCAACTCCCAAATACTGCATACAGACCTGTCGCTAAAATGGCAACAGAAAACTACCTCCCTCAATCCTCCCGCTATCTCCTTAAAATGGCTTCTCTTCTTTATCCACAGCCTACTCTCTTCTGTTGAAATAGAAGTCGGAGGTCTTCAGTGGCTACATCTTCACTCATGTGTTCCTACAGCCCTATGGTGCACAGAGAGGGGGATGGAAATCTCAACTACCTGCGATATATGTTCTCACCCTAGTTTAGAGGACTGGCTACATCTCTGGTGGGAATGCGTGATTGCTAGCGGCTTTGGGGAATTCCTCGATAGAATCTGGTACCAGGCATATGGCACACCTGAATTCTGGGACAAGAATCTGGTCATCACAGGGAGAGTTCAGTGCCGTTTCTTCAAGGAGCAGCAAGTAGAGGTAGTTTCCCAAATATTCCGAGCTAGAGCTTTTCTGGCAAATCGTTTTTTTTTTTTTTTTTTTGCACAGAAAAATCATTTATTCCAAGCAGGAAAGAGGCCGGGGACCTCACAATTCGACCCGGAGTTATCCCGGCAGCGTCAGCCGGTTTAGCTTACAGCCTTTTGGCGGGTGACTCCTTACAGAGTCATCAAAACAACACTGATCAAAACAGAGCAAACAGAGGCCAGAAAAGATCTCTGGTTGGCCAGGAGGGACAGAAGATTCCTTGCAATCAAAAGCCCCACTCCCTCACTTATCTCACAATTCAAACACGCCTTACGTCTTGATATCACTGCAGACTGGTTCAGGCTCAAGAATAAATCTGCCTCCAGGGAGGACGCGATCTCTGCCTTTCGGAAGAGATGGTCCTCTCCTTTCCAGTGGGCAGACCTTGTTTTTTTCTTTTCTTTTTTTTTTTTGAAAACCCGCTTGCAAGGCCTCTATCCCAGCAGTGGTAAGAGAACCGCCAGAATTGAGGCTTTGGGCGTTGGCAGACCTTTCTGAAAACCACAAGCTTTTCTATTCAGATGTACTCTGAGACCACACCCCGCCCCCACACTGAGAGAGCCTACCTACTACTTGCTCATCCTGCCATTCTTTCTCTACTTCAACTATTTGCTACTCCAAGAAGCGAAACCAGGTAAACCCCTTGGGTTTACTCTTCCTGTTATTATTTTCGGGTAGACTGTGAGGAACCCGGGGCCAGGTCCCACTAGCAGAGTTGAGCTACCACAACGCCTGAATCTGGACGTGTTTGTGGAGAAGTGCAGTTCAGGAAACTCAACACCATTTCTGCACATCTCCGCAAAAGCGTCCAGATTCAGGCGTTGAGGTAGCTCAATGCTGCTAGTGGGACTTGGCCCCAGGCCTCTTTCTCTTGAAGGGACGCTGGACCTGGTTTCCAGCAGGTGCAGCTGCCCAGCAATAGATGGAGTCATCCACATAGGACCCTTGATCCATTCACCACAGGACAGAAGGGAACTACGAGATGTTTAAGTTAAAATGATAAAAAAACAAAGAAAGACAAAATCAAGAACAGCGAGAAAAGACACAAAAAAAGAAGAAACAGAAACGACGAAAAGAACAGAGAGAAAAGACAAAAAGAACAAAAGAGTTGGCTTGAGGTTTCACCCCATGGCGGACACGTTTCCTTGATTCCACCACTCCTAATTCCCGGCGCTTTGTCAGATCCTGCGTCCTTGAAACGCAGCACACCTCTCCCGAAAGAAGTGTGTTTATCCATTGCCCCCAACTGCGAACAGATTCACACGCATTTCTTTTTGCGTTTCCTGAACTGTTTGGCCAGAGAGGATGTTGTCCACACTCTTCCTCTCTACAGCTGCTTCCTCCCCACCGTCGACTTCAGTCAATGGCCTCACTCCACTACTCACGACATGCACAAACGACAAAAGTATGGCGCTGTATCTTCCCATGTTCTTGCTGCTGAAGATTCATTCTCATTTTGTACATTTGGTTCACGAGTAGTGGACCAAGGCCCAAGCTGGGATCTTTCAGGGTGTCGCCACACCACTCTTGAAAACTTGTTTTCAAGAGTACAGTTGCTGTGTGGTCACACAGCCTCTCTTGAAAGTTAGGGCTTTCAAGAGCTGTCAGAGTCAGTGTGGCTATTGAAACCCTTTTTCAAGAGCAGCTTCTTGAAAGATTCCAAACCCCAGGCTGCCTGCAACTCGTGATTTTTTAAGTATCCTTGGCCGAACCCTTGAGGGACTATCTATTTTCAAGAGTAGACTCTCTGAATCGGGCCTGTAGAAGATTGCATGAGCCTGGCGTCCGAAGTTCCCGCACCACAAGGTTCGTCCGCTTCCGCTTCCGCTTCCACTAGGGCTAGGAGGTTGGCCCAGCCTTGGTGCTTGTCACTGCTGTCTGGTCCAAGTTGCCCTCGATACTGGTAGGGTGATGGTCCTGTCAGTGAGTGCTGGTCACACGGAGATAGGATAGTAGAGGCAGGGGGTGTGCTGGGAGTATTAACGTGGGGATGGGTGGGGTAGGTGGCCTGTCCTGTCAGGACAACCATTGGCTGCTGCTACGCGGGTCTGGTCCTTGGCTTCTACAAGACCCTGGGCTTTGAAAAAAAAAAAAAAAAAAAAAAGAAGAAGAAGAAGAAGAGTTGTCAGGCCATTGGGGCTCGCTGCACTACTCTAGATTCAAGCTTTTTCTTGAGTGCGGCATGGCTGCACTTACTCAAGAAGTAGGCACTCGAAAACCTGTTCTAGAGCTGTCAGAACGACTCTAGAAAAGTAATAGAGTCGTCATCGCTCCACTTATGCGATAAGTTCGCTCTAGATTTTTCATTTCTTGAGCTGTCAGAGCGGGTCGGTCCTTCTCACTCTAGATTGATCTAGAGCACCAGCCTGCAACGGCGTATTTTTCAAGGGAGGTCCGGAGGACCCTTGAAACGCCTTGGTTTTCCTTGAGTGGGCCTTGAGTCTGGATGGGCAACCCAGCCTGGCTGGCGCTGTCCTGTAGTGAAATGGCCGAACTCAGAAAGTGATGGACCAACTCTAGCTTTTCTATAGTATAGCGCTACGGCGGCGATGCGTAGATTTTAGGACTTTTTGTGACTGACAGCTCTAGAACGAGTCCAGAATTTTTTGACGAGTCTACAGTAGTGCAGCGAGCCCCATAATCCTGACGGCCATTCAAAAAAAACAAAGCAGTAGGACTGTCTTTCTGCATCCTTTCTCCAGCACGATCGCCCTTTCACGAGTGCTTGCTGTGTGGCGAGGGGCCGAAAACTCTCGAAAACGAAACTCCAGAAAGCGTCTGACAGCTCTTGAAACATTCACCCATTTCAAGAGTGGTGTGGCGAGGCCCTCAGCCACGATTGCAGGAAGTGTCTCGTCGCTTGTCACTTCTGCTTCCAGCGTTTCTCCCTGCGGCATTGCAGGGCCGCATGAGCCTGCACGTGCCTGCAGTTTGTCCGTTGCATAAAGGAACAAAGAAAAGGAAAAAAGAAAGGGGCAACGGCTCGTGGGTCACAACCCACGTTTTGAATGGGCAAAAAAAACAGTCGTCCGCAGGTCCGTCCCGACCATAGTTCAAAACGGCAATAATAACAGTGGCCCGCATTATACACATGGTGCCTGTTCAAAACAGGCACTTTTGTCTTTTTCATTTTTTTTTATTTTTTTTTCCGGTCGTGCCGCGCCTCGCTGCGGCTGCTTTTTCTTTCTTTTTTTTTGGCGTGTGGAACAAAAAAACAAAAAAAACAAAAAAAAAATCATGGTCGGGCCACGCCGGGGTTTGGCCGATATATCTGGGCCGTGGCCAATCTGGGGTGTGGCCGAGACATCTGGCCATGGCCAATCTGGGGTGTGGCCGAGACATCTCGGCCGTGGCCAATCTGGGGTGTGGCCGAGACATCTCGCCCGTGGCCAATCTGGGGTGTGGCCGAGACATCTCGGCCGTGGCCCAACCATGGGGCCGAAACACCTTTTTTTTTTTTTTCGTTACAGCCGCGGCGACGGATTAAAAAA
>BFEA01000467.1:388065-399851 GCA_003427395.1 Chara braunii | reverse complement strand
AAAAAAAAAAAAAAGTGATGTTTTTTTTGCCGATTTGAACTTGGACGACGAGGATGTTGCCATTAAGTGTTTTTTTTGCCGTTTTGAACTTCGACGACGAGGACATTGCCATTTAGTGTTTTTTTTGCCGTTTTGAACTAAAAGTGTGACCCAGGAGCAGTTTCCCCCAAAAGAAAAGGTGTTCTTCAATTTGGCTGAAAGAGATACCCATAAAGGGCATACTCAAGCTAGGGCCCTTTCTTTTAAAATGGCAAAATTTTGGTGGTTCTTGTAGTCACACAAGGCCAACATTGGATCAATTGTAGCATTTGGGGTAGCAAATGTCAGCAACCTGTCCGGCAGCGGGTTTGGGATATTTGGCATGGCCTCGAGAGGTGGTAGCAAATTTTCTTTTTCTTTTGAGGACTCAGTCCACAAAGGACAGAGTGGGGTGCTGTGTTACTACGGGGACAAAAAAAAAAAAAAAAAAAAAAAAACAACAACAACAACAACAACAACAACAACCCTTAGGATTTGGGCCTCGCCCTGTGTGACCACGCAAGGCGCCATTTTGGCTATTGGCAGTAAGGGCCTTGTTAGACCCTCCTTGGAGAATCCTCAGGAATTAGGATGAAGTCCTTGGAAAAACTTTCGGTTTCCGGCGGCGTCGTTACACCACGTCCTAATTCGATGGGTCTCAAAGAAAACCCTTGGAGGTCTCTGGCGGCCAATTTCATACGCGTACACCCGGTACACGCGGATGCGGGGGTGGATGTCCGTCATCATGCTGGGATGTCCGTGCATCATCGGCGTGGTCCAGTGGCGGCGACAGGGAGGCCTACCGCAGGATACCAGCCTGGAAACAAAAAATGGCAAGATTCTCTTAAGATTGGGAACTTACGGTTTTTTAAGATTTTCAATATCAATGTTTCCAGAACCCACTCTTTATTTCACTCCTTTCATTTATACTCTTAGTGTGATTGCTATAATCTGCATAGCATCGCGCTCGGGCTCGGTGACCGAACCGAACGCTCGGTATCGAGCCCGAACGTGGCCCAAAATGGACCAAGCCCGAACATTTTTAATTTTTTTACTTTTTATATATTTTTTATATATATAAGGGTTGGGGGCCCATAGGGGCATCGCTCATCACTCCTGAACGTACACACACACACACTGTACACACGCACCCCCAGACACCCCACACACACACCATACACCACACACACATGAGGAAGCGCTCGGCAGCCCCCTAATTTGCGCTCGGCCGAACATGTTCGGTTCCCGCTCGCGCGAGCGTCCGAACACGTTCGGCTGCTCGGTGGGCGCCGAACATGTTCGGTGTGCTACACAGGCTATAATATATACTTCCTTAACTACATGAAGACAAATCGATCTGAAAAAGATCATTGCATATTTTTCAGTAGCTCACATGAAGTTTGTCACTATTGGCATGTTTAGTCGGGTGGCCGTTAGGTCACCTATTGTACAAAGACACATGTGGCCGTATTCCGTGTGCATCCCAGTTCAAGTTTTGAAATTTGAAACCTTAGTTGTGACGCATCCGCGCCAGAAGCATCCAGGCGGCAAGAGTGCACACTGGAGCGAAACATTTGTCCGAAGTACTGACGGCCATGGCTTAATAGGTTGGCAATGGAACGTAGGCCAACGTAGCGCCAACAGTAATGGTCGTTCCGCGCGACGTCCCTTACAGGTTCCACATTCGTCTTCGGTGCCGCCCGTGACAATCCTATGGCCCGCCATAGATGAGCCACAACCACCATCCCCGTCCACGTGTCACATTCGTCTTTGGGCCGCCCGTGAATCCAGTGGCACGTCACGATTGCGTGAAACGTGGAATTTCGTGAAGCATGGAGAGTGCTGCCACCATCCCCGTCCACGTGGAGGCAACGGGACGAGGGTACTAGTGAGCGAAAGAGTGTTGGGCATTTGCTCGTTTCACGTCATGAACATTGAGGGAGAGGTGTGGCCCGGGGGCCGTGCGAATGCATTGATGACTTTGGAGAGAAATGCGGTGGTTGCAGTTGTGCCAGCCGTCGCCATTCGTTATCGCATTGAGAGAACGACAGCTCGCCTCAAGATGAGACTGTCCATTCGCATGCAAAGGCATATCATGCAACAAGTGATGGCGGCACCCGATTGTGTCGTTGTCATAATTCATTTTGCAATTCTGCGGCAGTGCGCCATGCCATTGGGTGCGATCCCCCTCGCACCTTGCAGACAAGACCTTCCACCATGCATAGTCGTTTGGCCGACGCTCGCGCCAGGCACTGTGTTGAACGTACAAGTGTGTGTGTAGCTGCTGCAGCACTCCCGCTTGACAAGCCAAAATCCAAGTCCACAATCTCCATATCGCCTCCACCGATACCGTCCTCTAGCAGAGCAAAGAATGAATGACGACTTGTCACCGCCTCCCATTGTCTACGATGGTTCCCCATCCAGTCCTGCGCCGATCCGCTCCTCAGAGGCAGAGTGTGGGATAGATCATCCACCCATTCCTCTTCGGGATCTGGCGGTAACAGCTGCTCGTGAGGTTGGCAATGACTATACAACGTCGGGTCATGCGTGCCTACACGACGCGACTGCCGGTTCTGGAGTGGAGTAGTCGATGGCACAGGCCGGTTGTCTGCTGGTGGGTTCACACCTGTCCATCGCCGTCTTCCTCACCATTCGTCGTTTCCGTCTGCTGTGAGGACCCCACACAATGATGCACACGTGGAAGAACACGACAACGAACAGGAGAAGAGTGGCCAGCAACAGGAACGGGAACCATCGGAGGACGTCTGCCATGAATCGCAACACACGAGGCGTGTACCAAACAAAGCTTGCATCATGCACCCGACAATAGCCGACAAAACACGCTACGCAGATGACTGCAATCGGCCAGAAGTGCTTCAATACCGCTTGTACAAAAATTGAAAAATTTGACAGTTGGATACCACGGCCGGCAACTTGAACGCGGGCATGAAAAACCCCGCGTTGTGAAGCGCCTTGCAGCTGAAGAACCACCCTCACGCATTTCCACACCAAAAGTAACGGTGGAGGCCGGTCGCAGCCTGTCGGGTACTGGAGGCCGACGATGTCCGGCCAATGGACCAAGGACAACCTGTGCACCAACATCGAGTCCAATTTCTCTTGTGGGCGCTCGCTCCAGAACACACCGTCAATCACAACTCCTCACGCATTTCCGCACCAAAAGTAATGGTGGAAGGCCTTTGGCAGCCCGTCAGGTACTAGAGGCCGACGATGTCCACCCAATGGACCATGGACGACCTGTGCACCAACATCGACTCCAATTTCTCCTGTGGGTGCTCGCTCCAGAACACTCCATCAATCGCAGCTCCTTTAACCCAAGGGACCTCGCAAGGACCCCTTGAATCCAAGGACGTTTTGCCTAGGGATTCCACGAAACCCAAGAAATCTCTCGGGAGCGTTTTCACATTCTTTCAAGGAATTTGGTGAATTAGGACGGGGTGGCTCCTTTAAACCAAGGGACCTCGCAAGGACCCCTTGAATCCAAGGATGTTTTGCCTAGGGATTCCAAGGAACCCAAGGAATCTCTCGGGAACATTTTCACATTCGTTCAAGGAATTTGGTGAGTTATTCAAGGAATTTGGTGAATTAGGACGGGGTGTAACGACGCCAATTTCTTAAAAATCGGATTTCCAAGGAGGGTCTAACGGGGCCCTAAGTCCAGTTCATGTCCTTTTTTATTTGGTCGGGGATTTCCAAGGAGGGTCTAACGAGGCCCTAAGTCCAGTTCATGTCCTTTTTTATTTGGTCGCAGATTTCCAAGGAGGGTCTAACGAGGCCCTAAGTCCAGTTCATGTCCTTTTTTATTTGCTCCAGCTGTGCGACCGGGCGGGGCAGCATTCCACCAAGAGAGGGATTGCGAAATCTGCAATGCCACGGGTGTGCAAGTAGGCCCTACGAGACCTGACCTGAGTGCGAATCCTGCTGAACTTGGACCAATCAAATAACTCTGAATTACCTGGAGCTGGTCAGTTCTATACCTCCTGGCGCCAACCTACTAGATTGCTGGTTTGCTCCCCCTGTTGGATCCTTGCTCATCGCGGTTACGAGTGTGTGTCTGTGTGTGTGTGTGTGTGTGTGTGTGTGTGAGAGAGAGAGAGAGAGAGAGAGAGAGTATGAGGGAGTGCTAGCCATAGGCCCTCGCTCCCCTACTCTTTTTTTTTTTTTTGGAACCATTCTTGATGGGCAAAATGAAAATGGCCAGATCGCGGCGTGGGGGACGTAGCCTCTCTCCACGCATCGATCCGAGCATGCAGTCTGTGGGCTAGCTAGGCACAGCAAGAGAAAAAGCGAAAGCGGGAAAGACGAAGTTCAAGAAGAAGGATACAGTTACAATGGCGCCCGCCCAAAATTACAGTTACACACACGATTAAAGGCGCCGACTAATCAGAGTTCCGTTGCAGCCGCACAAAGAAGTGCGTAAGCAAAAAAGCGTCGCGCGGCAAAAGAAAATCCTAATTGCAAAATTCCTAAATTCCTATCTAATGCCGAAAAACGAAAAGCACAATTCCCGAAAGGAAAATCCGAAATTTCGAGAGCCATCAGGGCTCAACAAAATTCAAAAGACGATTCAAAAGAACGAAGCGAAAATTCCCGCGCGGTCTCCGCGCCTAAAATCCAACAGCAGAAAACGAAAAGGAATGTCGTCAACCAGAATCATTCGCGCGCTTGCGGTTGCGCATCGCCCATCAATTATCCCCGGGACTTCCTTAGGCCTGAACCCAGCCATCTGAAAAAGCGAGGACACTGATGCAATTTCCCTCAGATCCCGATCTCCCGTAATTGGCCCATCCTTCCCAGCTTAGGACCCCTCGTTGCTACCGCACAGAAAATCCCACGGAACAGAAATCGGTTCGTCACAACGTCGCTAACGGGTTCCACATTCGTCTTCGGGCCGCCCGTGACAATCCTGTGGCCCGCCATAGCTGAGCCACCATCCCCGTCCACGTGACACATTCGTCTTCCAGCCGCCCGTGACAATCCTGTGGCACGTCACGATTGCGTAAAACGTGGAATTTGTGAAGCGTGGAGAGTGCTGCCACCATCCCTGTCCACGTGGAGACAACGGGACGAGGGCGCCAGTGAGTGAAAGAGTGTTGGGCATTTGCGCATTTCACGTCATGAACATGGAGGGAGAGGTGCGGGGCGGTGCGAATGCATTGATGACTTTGGAGAGAAATGCGGTGGTTGCAGCTGTGTCAACCGTCGCCATTCGTTATCGCATTGAGAGAACAACAGCTCGCCTGAAGATGAGACTGTCCATTCACAAGCAAAGGCAGATCATGCAACAAGTGATGGAGGCACCCGATTGTGTCATTGTCAGAATACATTTTGCACTTCTGCTGCAGTGCACCATGCCATTGGGTGCGATCCCGCTCGCACCTTGCAGACAAGACCTTCCACCATGCATAGTCGTTTGGCCGATGCTCACGCCAGGCACTGTGTTGAACGTACAAGTGTGTGTGTAGCTGCTGCAGCACTCCAGCTTGACAAGCCAAAATGCAAGTCCACAATCTCCATATCGCCTCCACCGATACCGTCCTCTAGCAGAGCAGAGAACGAATGACGACTTGTCACCGCCTCCCATTGTCTACAATGGCTCCCCATCCAGTCCTGCGCCGATCCGCTCCCCAGAGGCAGAGTGCGGGATAGATCGTCCACCCATTCCTCTTCGGGATCTGGCGGTAACAGCTGCTCGTGAGGTGGGAGATGACTATACAAAGTCGGGTCATGCGTGCCTACATGACGCGCATCGACTGCCGGTTCTGGAGTGGAGTAGTCGATGGCACAGGCCGGTTGTCTGCAGGTGGGTTCACGCCTGTCTATCGCCGTCTTCCTCACCAGTCGTCGTTTCCGTCTGCTGCGAGGACCCCGCACAATGATGCACACGTGGAAGAACATGACAACGAGCAAGAGAAGAGTGGCCAGCAACAGGAGCGGGAACCATCGGAGGATGTCTGCCATGAATCACAGCACACGAGGCGTGTACCAAACAAAGCTTGCATCAATGCACCCGACAATAGCTGACAAAACACGCTACGCAGATGACTGCAATCGGCCAGAAGTGCTTCAATACCGCTTGTACAAAAGTTGAAAAATTTGACAGTTGGATACCACGACCGGCAACGCGGGCACGAAAAACCCGCGCTGTGAAGCAGCGCCTTGCAGCTGAGAACCACCCTCACGCATTTCCGCACCAAAAGTAACGGTGGAGGCCGGTCGCAGCCCGTCGCGTACTGGAGGCCGACGATTTCCGGCCAATGGACCAGGGACAACCTGTGCACCAACATTGACACCAATTTCTCCTGTGGGCGCTCGCTCCAGAACACTCCGTCAATCATGGCTCCTCACGCATTTCCACACCAAAAGTAACGGTGGAAGGCCGTTGGCAGCCCGTCGGGTACTAGAGGCCGACGATGTCCGCCCAATGGACCACGGACGACCTATGCACCAACATCGACTCCAATTTCTCCTGCGGGCGCTCGCTCCAGAACACTCCATCAATCGCAGCTCCTTTAACCCAAGGGACCTCGCAAGGACCCCTTGAATCCAAGGATGTTTTGCCTAGGGATTCCACGGAATCCAAGGAATCTCTCGGGAGTGTTTTCACGTTCTTTGAAGGAATTTGGTGAATTAGGACGGGGTGGCTCCTTTACACCAAGGGACCTCGCAAGGACCCCTTTATCCAAGGATGTTTTGCTTAGGGATTCCAAGGAACCCAAGGAATTTCTCGGGAACGTTTTCACATTCGTTCAAGGAATTTGGTGAGTTATTCAAGGAATTTGGTGACTTAGGACGGGGTGTAACGCCGCCAATTTCTTAAAAATCGGATTTCCAAGGAGGGTCTAACGAGGCCCTAAGTCCAGTTCATGTCCTTTTTTATTTGTTTCCGCTCTGTGACCGGGCGGGGCAGCATTCCACCAAAACAGGGATTTCGAAATCTGCAATGCCACGGGTGTGCAAGTAGGCCCTAAGAGACCTGACCTGAGTGCGAATCCTGCTAAACTTGGACCAATCAAATAACTCTCAATTACCTGGAGCTGGTCAGTTCTATACCTCCTGGTGCCAACCTACTAGATTGCTGGCTTGCTCCCCCTGTTCGATCCTTGCCCATCGTGGTTATGAGTGTGTGTGTGTGTGTGTGTGTGTGTGTGAGAGAGAGAGAGAGAGAGAGAGAGAGAGAGAGAGAGAGAGAATGTGGGAGGGCTAGCCATAGGCCCTCGCTCCCCTACGCTTTTTTTTTTTTGGAACCAGTCTTGATGGGCAGAATGAGAATGAATCTTCAGCTAGAAAATGGAAAGATACACCCCCAAATGTTTGTCATTTGTGCGTGTGAACAGTCGTGGAGGGAGGCCCGTAGACACTGCCGGGGGACGGAGATGGGAGGTGCAGCTAGTGGCAAAATGCTCAAGGCCGTTGCCCATACAGAAAAGGTAAATATCACCAGGGCTCGTGAACATCAGTTCGATGACGATTTGTTCCCGACCCAGCCATATGGCTTACTACCGTAGTACACTCATGTACCTGTTCTTTAACAGACCTGTCATGAGTTCAAATTCTGAATTGCCCCCGGGACGTGGATTCGATGATGATACCTGAAGGCCATCGTCCTTTACACCCATGTAACTCTTGACATCGACAGGCCCAATTTCGAATCCTGCTGCCCTGGGGCTTCCCAGTTTGATAATGAAACCTCTCTCTCTCTCTCTCTCTCGATGATACCTGAAGGCTATTGTCCTTTACATCCATGAAACTCTTGATATCGACAGGCCCAATTTCGAATCCAGCTGGCCTTGGGCTTCCCAGTTCGATAATGAGACATCTCTCTCCCTCTCTCTCTCTCTCTCTAAAAAAAAAATTAAAAAACAAATTAAAAAAAAATAAAAATCCATAGAGAACTACCCAGTAAAACGTAGGCAGAGAGGGAGACAAAGAAAGAGGGGCTTTTTTCTCACATGCGAACATCTTCGTAAGTTACAGCACGCACAATTTCGACCGGCACGATGTGCGGACATCCTCGTACACAAACTCGACCAACGGGCCTCGTTCAGTTGGTATATCCATAAATCGAAAACGAGTTCGAATTTCCACATGAATGAAACAAGAGAAGATAGTTCAGAATTTCCTGGGGCCGTTGATGTCATCGATAATGAGATCAGATGATATGTCAAGCAAACGCGACCGCTGAAAGAACATCCCAACAATGCTTTAGTCATTCGCCGCTTGGATGCGAATTCGTGGAATGAGGATGAATCTTCCGCTAGAACGTGGAAAGATACACCGCCATATTTTTGTTTCTTGTGCATGTGCAGAGTAGTGCAGCGGGGGCCTTGTTGGTATATTACCAATAGAGAGCATAGGGCCTGAATCGCTCCACTACTCACCAAATGTGCAAACTGAGAAATGAATCTTCCGGTAGAACATGGAAAGATACACTGCCATAATCTTTGAGAGTAGTGAAGCGAGGCCCATGATGCAAAGTTTCCCTGCCCTGCGACAGTGGCCACTCGCAAAGATTCCACGTCGGAGAGGCATATACCCGTAAAAGCCGCCGGCTGTTTTAGGGGCAAAACGCAAATGTGGCATGATGACATTAGGCGGCTATTTGAGGGGCAGAACGCAAATAAACGCATCGTTCAAGGGCCTAACGGAATTTTTTTCTCCTGGCGATCCTTGAAAGTAAGCCCGCGATTTATTTAGGGGAACATATTCCGCCTACAGGCGCACCGCACACTTTTTCTTCGAGAAGGGGAGCAGGGGGGGGGGGGGGGGGAGGAGGTCAGGAGGAGAACCGTCTCCCAAATTGAAGGACTCTCTCCCATCACTTAGTAAAATTATTATTATTCTTATTATTATTATTATTCATAGTAGTAAATTCGAGTCACTGACTCCCGTTTCTATCTTTCCTTCCGTCTCACATTTGGGCCGTACTCACACTAGCACTATAGTAAATGCATCTAACCGCATTTACAGCCAGATGTGGATGTATGTGGCCGCAATCACGTCAAATAATTAACTAAAAACGTCCTCGTGTGAGTATGCCCTTAGGACCTCGCGCCACCACTCACCAAATGCACAAAAGACAAAAACTATAGCGGCTGTGTAAGCGGAAGATCCATTTTCATTTTGCACATTTGGTGAGTGATGAAGCGAATTTGTTAAAAAAAATAATAATAATAATAATAAAAAATGAAGCGAGGCCGTTTTAGTAATTCACCTATGCCTTCCTTCCCCTTGGTGAGTGCCACAGACAGTGGGGTGGCAATGACGAAGCGAGTATCACACGAGAGAGGTGCAAAAACTATGCCTGCCTTTCCCGCCGGCGATGACCAGATGCATCCGTTACTACGAATATCAACGTATGCATCTCGCCACTTCCTGAGGAAGGTGCACTCGTACTTTTTCCGTTTCGACAGTAGCGAGGCCCTACATGTTTCCCTCTCGGGTGATACTCGTCGGAGCATTCAATGCACATAATCTAGTCCCATGTTGATGCACCTGCCCAGTTAAAGGCACTCAGCAGCCCACTCCTTACAAAGCCAAACCCCCGGTCCAATACCTCCTCCCCCTCCGGCTCCGCCTCCTCCCAAATCCCCCCCCCCCCCCCCCCCCCCCCCCCCCTAAACCCCCCCCCCCCCCAATCTCATCCATCAGCTGATAATCGGGCGATCGTGGCGATGGGTCGACGAATCATTCGACAGATGATGTATGCTCATAATGCGATCCGTCTTTTAAACAAACAGTACTTGGAAACATAATAATTAAAATTTACTGTATTAAATCATTACGAACAAAAAAAGGAAAAGAGGTCGTTGCCACATAGGCCATCGAGCCAACAATGGAGAAGAGAAAGCGAAGAGACCAATCAGTCGACCGAAAAAAAAAAAAAAAAAAAGAGACGAAACCAGTCCGGTAGACAATATATACTCATCGTCCTCCTTCGCTGGTCCGTCAAATGACCAAAAAAATAAATAAATAAATAAAAATACATATCACTGTTGCAATATTTGTAATAGTTATAGACACCACCCTTCAAACGAAATTCTCCAAAGATTGGCTCAATGATACACACAGGCAACCGTTTAAAAAAAAAAAAAAAAAAAAAAAAAAACGACAACAACAAACAAACAGATCATACGAGGTCAAATTCCAAAGCGCTCAGATGGGTACATTAAGGTTAGGGGTCTATACCCCTTTCTTTAGACAAGAAAAAGATGCCACAGAGACTTTTCTCTTCACATGATTCAGTCAATTATTTGGATGACAGACCATTCTAGAAGTCCATTCGTCTGTTAGAGACCTGCTATTCGGTACCGCAGCAACTTAATACGAAATTTGACATATCAGACGCCAGGAAAACAAAAAAAAAAAAAAAAAGACCAGCTCTCGAACAGAGCCGTGACCATAAATCCCCCCCTGTTTCAAGGAACAACAAACAAACAAAAAACATAAACAGTACCAACGGGTGTGTTCCACCATCATACAAATCCCCTCAACGTTCGTGATTATCGACGAACGTTTGACAATCATCAGCGACTGACAGCGAATGACTAACTGACTGAATAAACGGATGGATGGATGGATGGATGGATAGATGGACGTGGATGAGGTCATTTACAGAGTGATGGAAAGGGAATCAGTCGACTCGCTAACTCATTACATTTTAGATTGTGATCGCATGATGGTAGGTTCGCAAAATAGACCCCCAATAGAGAAGTGGAGCTGATCCACCAGAGATTCACTTGATATTCGCCAAGAAGATTGGATTGCCTGAGCGTAGTCTACGGTAACGATCGTCTCGTAGCCAACGGTGACGATTGTCTATTCTTCCATTTGGCGACAAGGCCAATGGGCAGCAGCAGGGAACTGTTCGACATGCAATATAATACAGGCTCACCTGCATGCCGATTGTCTGTAAGCCAATCTTCAGATCACGTGATGAACCTTTCAGATCTATACAACGGTTCACTTCGTGCTCCGCCGCAGACACAACAGACATGAGAGAGAGAGAGAGAGAGAGAGAGAGAGGGGAGGGAGGGAGAGAGGGAGGGAGGGAGGGAGGTCATTCTCTGGCGTTTCTTGCTATCTTCGTCTCCATGAGGCGGCGCTTCTTCCTGGCTGGCTCCTTGAACAGTCGCTCGTCGTGCATCATCTGCCGCCCTCCGCTATCATTCACTTGATCCGATGAGCAGAAGCCGCACACTAATGCTGCAACAACTGGCAGAATTAACATTCGTATATGCACGCTCGTTTTTCCATAATCGTGACAGAGAGCAAATTTAATCCAAATCGGGGAGCGTAGGTAGGATTGCACTTGTACGAAAAATCGATGAAAGGCGTGCGATTCGTGCATGTGAGGAACGCCATCAACCTCACGAGTATGGGAGCATATATTTATATATATATATAGAAACCAACCCGCCTTTGATCTTCTGTCGGTGGAAAGTATTCCCAACGGATTAACAACTGCGAATGCTTCCAACGCAGAGAACGTCCCTGCGAGGGGAGGGAGCGAAGAACACTCTCCACGGTCAAAACACGAATAAAGCTCACTAACCGCGACAAAAAAGGCAAGCCACGCAATTGCTTCAGGCAGACTGCCCGCCCAGTATCACGCTTGAAACGTCGACAGATTCCTCTCTCTCTCTCTCTCTCTCTCTCTCTCTCTCTCTCTCTCTCTCTCTCTCTCTCTCTCTGTCGTCAACAGATTCCTCTCTCTCTCTCTCTCTCTCTCTCTCTCTCTCTGTGTCTCT
>BFEA01000467.1:358241-374916 GCA_003427395.1 Chara braunii | reverse complement strand
CCCCCCCCCCTCGTTTGGAGATCAAAGAGCCTCCCCATGCAGGACGACCACCCCGGCTGATTGACCTTCGAGATGAACCCGCGTGTCACTTGCCGTCACCACCATCTTCATCCGCTGGAGGACCGCTCTCGATCTAGTGGTGTTTGGCAGCTTGAGCTGCATTCTTCAGGGCGGCGTTATGATCGCACACCAACCCGCAATCATTCTATTCCAGGATGCAATGCGGGTACTCTCCCAGCGTGAGGTGGGGCTTCCTGAGGCGATCCAACACGAGGTTGGCGCTGCTAACGATGTGTCGCCTCCAGTTGAAGATGTACAACCCCGCCACAATGAGAGTGGGTTTCGCGGTCAGTGATGCGTAGAATCCCGCCTCATAGTGTGAACGATCGTCATCGCTACCCATGCGCATGATCCACATGCATGCGCTCAACAAAACCCTCAGACAATCGGCAAGCCGCGTTAACCTCTCTTATTTCAATCTGCCGCGGTCCGCCCGTTGTCCTCACCAAAGCACATTTGTCCAGCACTCCACCACGCGAAGAACTGTCGCCTCTTGTTGCGCCGCCATGTCATCATCTTCAGGTTTGTCCACAATTTTCATCCCAATGAACCACATAGGCACGTCCATCTTCATCCGCAGCGTGTAGTAAACGAGGGTTGGGGAAACCACTCTCGACCATTCCAACCCCTGCCAAACAGCTCGTACGACGTTGGTAGCGTAGTCAACGATGATGTATGACTCTGTACGAGCGAAGTCATTCGACCTCGACGACGATTTGAAGATCCATCTGTGGATGGTGCACATTACCAGTTTCTCCACGATGCGCGCTCTGTGCCGGATCGTCGATCTTGAAGTGTGGCACATTGTTCGGCGGCATGATGAGCATGGACGGTGGTTCGACTCCTGCGTCTCCATTGGCGATGGCGACGAAGTAGTCGGCGAAGTCGCCAATCGCCTCCCTCAACAACTTTTCGGGGCCTTAACCCCAAAAAGTGTCGCAATCAACCCACAACTTCGACCTCTCCTCCAGATTAACCTCCTCTGCAGTTCTTTTCCGCCTGCTGGCAAGGGGTCGGTCGTCGTCATCATCGTCTTCCTGTCGCCCATCTCTTTTACCATCTTTGTGGCGCACGTCATCGACCCTCCCCTCTACCACACCTTCCGCGACTCCGCTTGCAAAAGTCTGATGATCTCCCGAAGTCGTCCGATTGCCGCCTAGGTCCACTTTCTTTTGCGGGGGCGGTGTTATCGCCGCGCTTGAACCCCCTGCTTGTTGCGCAGGGAGTGCCTGACGTGGTTGGACTGCCCCGATCACTGCCTTGTCAAGTCGACCGCCCCCAACGACCAGGACGATCGGTGTGCGAACTCCGCTTGCCATCGCCTCACCCACCACCGCAACCTGCCTCTGCACGAGCGCCTCGTTGATGACAATCCCTTGCGCCTTGTGTATCCTAGGCGACGTTCCGGTGGCGCCACCAACGACGACTTGTCTGATAGCAGCCAGTTGATCCCTCGACACCCCATCCCGCCCAAAACCTAATCGTTGGCTCCCTGACGTCCCTTGCGCATCCCACCGCAACTCCCTCTAATTGAAAGTCATCATCATTCGCTCAGCTCGCCTCATCAACACGAAGCCTTTTCAACTTGGGCATGTGGCCTCGACTTTTCTGACCTTCCCCCTCCTCGCCAGGACCACTATCTCTCCTGCCCTTTCCTGTCGCGCCCCGCGGTGCCATGTGGATACAGCTTCAGTCCCCCTGCCACGTGGCTGATGAAGGCGTGCTGCGGTGCGACGCGAACGTGGACGAAGGGCACGTGAACGTCGACGTTCGACGACCGATGGAAAGGAAGGACATGGACGGCGTATGACAGGGCACTGGCCACAGAGGAGGTTTGAGGATGGTGACCAGAAAGGTCCACCACAAAGTGAGAGCAGACGACGTGGAGGTGCGGATCATCGAACGGGATGCGGAGGCGTACGACGAGAGGGCAGTGCACACGAGGCACCTCCAGAGCTGTGGCAATGGAAGGACTGCAGTACGGAATGGCACCCAGACTGTCCTTTTGTACCGTGCGCAGTATCTTACCACACCATGGATGCGCCTCGCCATACCTGAAGCCCGCCCCTTCAATGACCGTGTGCAGACCATTTTCCCCGCCCAATGGAGGGCATCCTTCAATTGGTCCGACATTGAATGTCGGCGCGCAGGAGGACCTCACTGGAGCTCGAAAGGGCATGCCACCCACCCCTGCACCGCCACCACCGAAAACACCCAGTGCCCACATGCCCCCAACGATCAAGGATCGCAACAAAACAAAACAAGGACAAAAGATTCACAAAAAAAACAAATGAAAAGAAAGCCAAAAAAAAAAAAATACTACTAAAAAAAAAAAACACACAAAATCCGTTTGTGGTCCATTCACGCAGCACATCCTGAGACGGTCGGCAATCTCCTCCAAAACAAAGATCGAATTCAACAAATAAGCATTTCACAGCAGGCAACGTGTTCATCGGTCCAGGATCGCAACAGTACTCGGCAAAGACAATCCACAAAAAGGTTGACATCATCGCAACTATTCTAAGAGCATGTTGGACAATCGCAACACTAATCGGCCACAAAAATTGAATTTGGAAAACCTGCTGCACCAACGACAGAAACGACACTGAAGGCCGCTCTACGGGGCATGTGAGCAATTAATACTTAGAACATTAGTAAAACAATACCTATATCAAACAATGCGACGGGCAAGAACGGCCCCTCCTGTGTCTACACTACCTGCACTGTGGCACACTGCAGCACACATGACGACAGCAACGGCGCTGCTCTCGAAACGCACACGTGGCGATTGCGCCGACCTCGGAGACGCGTGACCGAGAGACGTCTAGATCGCTCGCGGATCGCTTTCGCGATCTCCAAAAGAGAGTTGCACATCATCAGGTTCGCCTGGTCAGCCTTCTCGTAGTGCTCCTTCTGCACCTCCACCTCTCGCTCGAGAATGTCGCATTGCCTCGTCAAAACTGAACACTGCCTCTTGCTCGCGCTGTCCCCCGTTGTCGCCATCATCTTCCTGTGCTTATCCATGATGTCGGCGATCGCATCGAAGGTCGGTTGTCTGACATTCTTCCTTTCACCGCCCCCGCCTGCACTACCACCGCTGAAYGTCGAATCCCTCGTCGATCCCTGATCGTCGTCCTGTCCGTCCCCACATCCCTCACTAGCCACGGACTCGTTCCGACCGCCACCTGACCCGGCCATCTGAACCCCTCCAGCCGCACCCGTGTCCGCAAAATTCGCGAGGTGAATAGTGAGTGTGATCGGCCTTCAACATCGCGTTCATCTCGGAATACACACGCTCATCCATCTGAAAGTCGAACCCTTTCTCCTTCCTCTCCGTCGGCGTTGGTGTGAAGAAATTTTGCTTCCCGGATTGTCCCATGAATCTGTGCACGGATTTGAACTGCTGGTACAGGTTGTCCCATTTTTTCCTGCATTCCTCGACCTTCCTAGTAGTCACCCCCGCCTTCACGAGCCTCTTCTCAACGACATCCCACTTCCATGTCCTCGACTTCATCCGTCCATAGTTGTGCCCCAGCCCAACGAGATGCAAATCCTGGTCGCTTTTCGCCCAGACTAGAGCGATCATATGATCGACGGTCCAAAAATCCCTGTTTTTCCCTCCGTCGCCTGTTGACATGCCATCCACAACCTTTTTGCATTTCCGCCCTGCACGTGGTTCCGTCGACTTTTCTGTGGCCCGAGTACCTTCCCGCTCTCCATCTCGCCGTCATCGTCCTCCCCGTTGTCATTGTCGCCGTCGTCTGCTGTGCAATCCTCCCCCGCGCCTCCAGCGCAGTCCACGAGCATGTCATCACCCCGGACGTTCATCTTCGCCACCCCTCTCGTTATGTCGGACGGGCTGGACTGACGCGATTGTCGCCGATGATCGTCCCAAACCTGTCGACCCGTGACCTCTGTGGCGGACAAATCATCGTTGTTCCGTCGCCCGTCAGTTGCATCAGTAGGTGTCGTCAATCGGCAGGCCGCCAATCCCGCTGTCCTCGTACTCGAAGCGGCCACGCCAGCACTGCTCATCGTACCACGCTTTGGTGAAACGAGTCCGTGCTTGTCGCCCAACTCACGGTAACACCCGCCGCGCTCGCCTGGAAGCCCCCCCCCGTTGCCGAAGGCCGTGTGCGGTTGCTGCCCGAAGCTGGGTTGACGACAACGGTGTGCATCACGTCCTGACCGCTACCAGACCTTAGACCGAAGCTCAGATCGACGAGTCCTGCGTCGTCGCCGGTCGGGGTCCGCCCTTCCAGAAGATCACTGGCAGTGTACGTCGGCGTCGGTGGCTGTCTGAACAGCTGGCTCTCCATCCAATCCTGCGTCGAGCCGCTGCCCAGGGGAACCGTTGAGGATGGAGGGTCGTCGACGTCAGCGTCACTAGGAGGCAACTGAATCTTGTGGGAGGGCAGGTGGTTGTACAGCGTCGGGTCGTACGGCCGCCTGGCACCTTCCACACCGGTGCAACGCAAACGTGAAGACCCTCCCTCCACTGCCGACGTCGTGGTCTTCTTCTGAAGGCTGTCCATCTTCCTCGCCTTCTTCGACGTTCTCGGCGTCACTTTCCATCCACGAATGCAGCCGAGGGAGCAGATGTGGAAGACGACAACAACAAGCAGCAGCAAAGCGACGAGGAGCAGCAAAGGCAGCCTGCGGTACAGGTCACATGGATGACAGGGCAGCGGATACGGAACACGCACTTCTGCTGTCGCATTCGAGGCGAGTGGCGACACAGTACTGGAGGAAGAAGCCAACAAAGCAGATTTCTGGAATGGGGGACTGGGGGTGGACGGCTACAAAATTCGTAAATTCGACCATTGGGGAGCCCGTCCGAACGACAAAACCCCTCCAGCAGCCGACCGAAGACGCCCGATGCTCGTCATGGCCCTGTCGACGGGCCGCCCGAAAAACCGATAGGGCCGTCCGACGAATCGCCGGTAACGATAAACTGAGGAGGCCGTTGCAGGACGTTGTTGACGACAACGGCCCGCAATGTCCGTCTTCTGCCGGTGGACCACGAATGGACCACCTTCGCCCTTTAATTTTCCTTCTGGAGTCGACGCCGTCAGCCCATGAATCGTGGATCCTCCGGCTCCAAAGGACCTCGCGAGGTCCTTTGGACTCGAGGACGATTTGCCTGGGAAATCCTCGGAGTGTTTTCACTTTTTTTTTCCGAAAATCGACTCCAAGGACAGGTGCAACGACGACAAAATCCTTGGAGTCGCATCCCCGATGAGTGTTTAACGACGCCCTTACTCATCAGAGGATGATCAAATCTCAACACCCTTCCAACCTCAATTTCTTCACGCCAGCAAAATATTTCAATTTTAACTGAAAGGCAGTTCGGTGGTTTAATGTCATGAATGCATAATTGGCATGGCGCAAAAGGCGCTTATGTCGCTGATATACACAAACTGTGACGTCAAAAAGTAGAAAGGAAGCTGGCACCGGTATAGCTAAAAAAACAGAAGAGAGCCTTTACCAGAGAACCATGGGAAAGGGAGAAAGCTACAGCTTTATCCGACAACCTCATCAATGGCATCAGAATAGTCCTGTGGTGGGAGGCGCTGGATGCAGTCGAGACCCTCTATAGCAGAACTTGACCAGTCTGCCAGAGTTGAAGGAGTCAAGGATCGGTATTGAAGATGGCGTGGAACATCGGTCCTTCCCCTCGAGGGGGGTGAGCCGTACAGGCAAACGCAGCCTCAGCAGCGGCACACGAGGAAGACGAGTCAAACAGGATTGAGATTCTGTTGGAGTCGTGCTTTGACGACTGACTCTTCCCTAAGACTGACCTTTTTTTTTCTTGTTTTGTTTTTAACAAGAAACACCCTCTGCGACAGATAGGAGTGACGCTATAGGCATGCACTCCTATCTACCCTAAGGGTGGCTCCAGTCTATTGGTAGGGAGCATCACCTGCTGGAAAGCGGGTCCAGCGTCCCCATCGAATCACAAAAAGTCTTTATACATAAAGCATGAATGGGGGCAGTGGCACCTCTTCAGTCCTTACTGGACCGCCATATCAATCTGAAACAACAAGCTACCCTGCCCTTCAGAAAAAGTGTAAGCAATTGAAAATCACTCCGCCTCTCTACCAAACCACTGCAAATCAACCACAGCAAGTTGTGAAGTAGGAAAGGGATCTGCAAAACAATTTGGAGATCTAAGGCAAGACCCTGGCTGCAGCTCAAACCAGTCCCATAAGCAGAGATGGAAGTTCCTCTTGAGAGATTCCTCCATCCCTTCACCACCTGGCCACTCCACCTTACCCAGGCCCTTCCCTTGAGTTCCCCCCAGCCAGTTCAAGACAAAGTTTTGAATTATTATTATTATTATTATTATTATTATTATTATTATTTTGAAAGAAACCCCCTCCGGTGATAGTGGTGCTGATAAGAGCAGTCACCACTACCACCCGGGGAGAGGCTCCATCTATTGGTGGGGAGCATCACCTGCTGGAAAACGGGTCCAGCATCCCATATACAGATTGTATTTAGAGAAAACCAGAAAGGCTAATGCAAAATCCTGCCAGCATTGATTATCCTGAAATACAGGGGATTGACTGCGCAGGTCCTCCAGCTAAGTCTCAAAACTCAGAGGATGATTGGCACATACACCGTGATCTGACAGATGTAGAGGACCCTTGCCAGTATTCGTGACAGACCTTGGCAGGGTGGGGAAGGGGGAGCCTCTTCACCTTGAAATCGGCGCCAGATACCTGCTGTTACTACCTAGTTCCTCCCTTCCCCCAGAGATGTGCTATTTGTGTTATCTGTGTGTAAAGACTTTTGAAATCAGACCGAAACCAGACCTGTTCCCTACAGTCCGGCTGTTCCCTTTTTACCCTTGTACCTCCCTCTACCATCCTTCTTTTTCCGTCACTCATCCTTCTTTTCCTTCACTCTCCCCCGTACCAAGAAGCTCCTACCAGGCTGTTTGCTGGGGGGGGGAAGAAGTCTGGGAATTCGCTGCTTGGCTGCATCGGGATTGAATCATCCAGCTTGGTCCAGTTGTTGAAGAGAAGCCTATAGTCCCTATTGACTGTCATGTTACCCCCATTTCCCCCTTGCCCCCCATTTCCCCCCGTCCATTCCACTTTCCCTATCCTCCCTCCAGTTTCCCCCCCGAGCCAGCTTTTGCAGAAATCTTGTATCCTCTGTTGTATTTCGTTCTCAGTATGAATGTGTTTGATCTGTGACTTGATTTCCTCCCATCTTGCTCTGATATTCGTGTGAATCTGCTGTTGTATACTTTCCCTAAATTCTGGCCCTTCCAACCTCACTTCTTCCATTTCATATGTGCAGCGGCGTCTCCAGAGCGCCCACAGCACTGCCCTTCGTCCTTGTTGAAAGATGTTGAGGGTGAAGTCGTCCCGCTGTTCAGATGGCCATCTTTCAATTACTTCTTGTATAATATCCTTCTTCTGATGAAATTTCAGAAGTCTGGTCTTAGTTTTTTTCCATTGTGCTCTGATCTTAGTCTGAACAACTTGAACAATCATCTCAGAGATTTCCCCCCTTTCCAAGGCTACGTTATCTCTTACTAGGACACAACGTTTGTACCAAAGGGGCCGTGATACTGCCTTTCTGCCTATAGTAAACAGATTACGCTGAAATTCAGAAAGTTGGAAGTCTATAGTACTAATTCACAAAGCTCCGTACTTATCTCGAAATTAGGATTTAGTTGTCATGTGAAACTTCAAGCTCCGCAGTGGCTCAGTGGTTAGAGCACTGGTTGGAAATGCGCATTGTGGTATTAGGGCGCATGTTCAAATCTTTCAGCCTGCACTCTTGCGCATAGGCCACCAGCGGGCGTCGCCCGACGTACTGCGGCTGACACATGGTACTATTACAGACACTGCCTATGCACCACCCAAGGGGTTAGTCCATGGTTGTAGTATGCTGGTAGCAGGCCTTGGGGGGAGGCCTGATTGAGTGCTTAGCCTTGGGGTGGTCCGACGAGTCTGTGTGTATGTGTGTGTGTGTGTGTGTGTGGGTTGTGTGGTATGTGGTCCGATGATCTCTGGGTCATGTTTCGTGTACTCACCATGGGCAGGGTATAGGAGTTAGGTTGGGTAGGGGTCTTGGGTCTTAGGTCTAGGCTAGGTAGGAATTTGTCGAGAGATTGTGGGCCTGTCTGTGCGCACCATCTCGTTTTGTATGCATGCTCTGTTGGTTTGTCATTGGTGTGACTGGGTACCATGGTAGATTCCCGACCTCATGGTACACCAGCGAGAGCCCATACGTACATTGTACAATTCTGGTCCCGGTCCGGCCACGCTCTCTACACCCCCCTTGAGTAGTGGTAGGGGTTGGGTGTTAGGTGTATGCGATTCCCAAGGATGGGCCTCATGTCTATCTTACAATGCTTGCCGGCTGGGCTTCATCCGGGCTGGTACCTGTCTACGTTCCCATTGAGGGGGTTGATTGGGGCGTGAATCTGGGGAAGGGTCACTGGGTGGGGGTCTCATCTTAGGCAGGGGAGAGTGGGTTATCGCATTCATAGTAGAAGGGTGGTAGACACCCATAGAGTCTGCTAGATGTGATACAGGTGGGGAATGACCATGTATCTGTGACCCCTCCTGTGTCCGGATCATCCTCGAGAATTCTGGGTGTCCCTATGGTAGCGCCCGGGGGGCCTCGTCTGAGACCCTCGGAAGGCGCGGGTTGGTATAGGTCGTCTAGAGACAAGGTCTGGGTCGCACCGCTGTTGGGCTCGACTTGCGATCTGATTAGGACAGTAAGAAAAGTTCATGAACGATGTCACAAGCCATCTGATCTCCCCACTGGTTGAGTACAACGACATGCACCTCCCAATGCCTAGCATCCAGCCTCTACTACAATCTGGACTTGAAAAGAAGAAGAAGAAGAAGAAGAAGAAGAAGAAGAAGAAGAAGAAGAAGAAGAAGAAGAAGAAGAAACTTCAAGCTGCGCTCTCGGTTCGTGTGTTTTGCTTAAAACATACCCTAATTTGTTGTACTGGGATCGACCGACAAAAGGCCACACAATCTGCTGCCAAAATCAAACATTATAAGCCTCCTGAAGTTATAAAGGGAAGGGTCTTTGATATCGAAATGAAATTATACTTTGAAAACAAGGCAAAAAAAAAACAAAACGCCTCATATTTCAAAGGGAAAGTGTCATCTCTGCATCAATATTTTGCTCTGAAATGGCATATAGCTGCAGTAATTTTGATCTCTGCTGCACAATCCAGAAGATCAGGGCTTTGGCAGTTAGGTGTGGAAACTGAGAGGAGAAGAGGAGGGGGCTTTATCACAAGGTGGCGTGGAATAAGGTAGCGCGTCCTAGATCAGAGGGAGAGTTCCTTCGTTTTCAGTATAGGACGTGGTGATTATTGATGATCGCTTTCCAAATCAATTTCGATTTTTTTTAAGTTCATATGGGACGCTGGGCCCGGTTCCCAGCATGCGCTGCTCCCCACGAATAGATTGGAGCCTTGTTCCCAAAAAAGAAAAAAGAAAAAAAAAAAAGCATGGTCTTCTCTTACGCGCTTCAGTTTCGTATTGCAAGGTGTGATAGGTGTGCATCATATTCTCGCTTCGACTCCATAGACCGTACCCTGACTTCCCGCATAATTTGGAAAGGCCATGCGTATGTGAGTGGGCCATAGCCGCCATACACGAAGCTCTGGTCCAGATCCGGCGACCTCGTCAATACCATGAGAACGGACAGTGTTCCGCTTCGTTAACTTCCTCCCGCTGATCTACTGAGGAAGGTTAACTCTCTTGTGATTGTGAACAGTCTTTCCTTCTATTGTCAATTTTGCTTCCATTTAACGAGTTCACTGCTGTTATGTGGCCTGCTGTTGCGCACTATTAGCCCCGTACATTGTGCTCGGATTGTAGACGAAACAAATAACTGAGAAAGACGGGGTTCGGCTATGTGTTACATGGAGATCGGGAAGTTGTGGAAAGGGCAACGCGATTACCTGCGTCCGATTCTGATTCCGATTCCAAGCTCTGTGAGAGACGGCACGGTGTCAAACTCTCGCTTGGACCAAAGATCCCACGTACACACCCCGCCCTTTCGCCCTGGGAAACGTTCCCAGAGGGCTCAGCATAGGCTCGGCATAGCCATTCTGATACCTTGAATCATTTTTCACATTATGAAGTGTGAAAGTTGACGTGGAGACGGAAGTTACGGCTGAAAACGACTCATTTCATGGCTCCTCGCCATCGTTTAGACCTCAAACAGAAACCGATACAAGAGATTCCAGTTCCTGCAATTCCAACCCGCCCCCCTTTTTCCTAAAATCCTTGGCACACCTGTATTTTTTGCACTTTCCTGGACCCTTACGCAATAATTCCACTCCGACTCCGAACGAAAGCAGCGTCGGACATGAGGTTGTGTGTCAGGAAGATTCAGAAATTTGACTTGTTATTATTATTATCTTTTTTTTAATAGAAACTTCTGAGGGCCACAGTTGGGAGAGTGATAAGAGCATGTCCTTCAAGTGGGTCCCTCAGGTGAAGGCTCCTTCTATTGGTGGAAAAACGGTCCGGCATCCGGAATACTACAAGACAATTATGTTGAGTTTTCTGGAAACCGGGTCCACCCAGCAGGTTCAGGAGGGGAGGGGGTAGGGGGCGCGGGGGTTACTGGGAGTTAATGGTGGGGGGCCCGTAGGTATAGGAGGGGGAGCGAAGGGGGAGCGGGAGGGGGGGCCCACCAGGAGGGCCAGGGGTAGCAGCGCCGTGAGAGACGGGGGAACCATTGGCAGTGGGAGGGGAGGCTGCGGGGGTACTGGGGGCGGGTCGTTGGGCAGGGGGGCAGTGGTTAATCAGGCGTTGGGGGGGGATGAGTTGACTGCGTCGGTGCCCTGGASTGGGGAGGGGGGGGAGGGGGGGAAGGGGGGAGAGTCGAGCGGGTAACTCGTTTGGGAGTTGGGCTCCTGATCCAACATCGAGGCTTGCCAATTTGATTCTTATCCTCCAAAGATACACAAGTATGCATCAGGTTCAAATACCATCTGCATGAGCGTCGATAGCACAAACACCAAGCTCACTACCTGGTGGAGCTTGGTTACTTCAAAGAAACCACGATAGGTTATTGGTTAGGTTCGCTAAACAGGATTAAATCTTTAAGAGAGTGGCAAAAAGTGAACAGTCCTTATCCTGGGAGGATCTGCAGTTACAGATGTTGAAATGGAGTGAAAGTAGATAGGGATGGAGGGATTAGAGTGACCCTTGAATGAACGGGTACCCTGTAGTGGTTTACAGACAGATTTTTTGGGGGGCAGGGAGACCAGGGCTGAAGGAGGGGGGGCTTCAGAGGCCGTTTTTTCCATTTTTTGACCTTTTTCTTTTTAACTAAGCCATGTTTTTCTCTTAAATACACCATTACTACCTACCTACCGCTACTTCTATGCCTGTCGAGGGGACCCCTGGTTTGGATTTATTTTGTTTTGGGCTGTTAAGCCCCCACGTACCAAGTGCAAAATCGGTGATGCCGCCGCACACTCGAGCTTTTTGGTGACGTACCTGGATGATTTTTAGACACAGTAAAAGGAAATTACCAACGGTAACTTCTGCTGGTGCTATTGCAGCAGCGCCCTTGAAAGGACAGGTAATCCTTTAATTGCTTTTGGAAGGATCTCAGCGAGTACGCCCTTGAAAGGAGAGAGAAAAGCAACATTTTGGAGCGTAGTTTTCCTCCTACCTTGAGCAGTGGTTGGAGAGAAGAGCGGAGCACTGTGGTGTTCTACCCTGTGATATGTACTGTCCAAAGACAATTTATGATATACCAATGCATTATTTACAGTTTGGGACGTCTGGGTGGATGCATGAGAACTCCCACCAGTTCAGATAAAGCCGCCATTTACAGTGCGGGACGCGCATCACGTGGATGGATGTCTGGGCACTCCCACCGATTCACATAGACGCCAAGGACCTTGCAGTTTTTCTGAAGTTGTATAGCACTGTATACTTCTTGTACTGGATCGAATGAAATGGACATTGTGGTGCGTCAGAGTTTACAACACACGACAACCTCAACTCGTACGAGGGGACACATACAGGCACCATACCACAAGCTGCAAAGCACAGATGTTGGCGCAAAGTTCGCAGCGCTTGTCCTCTTATAAACTCACCTAGCAATGTGGTTAAAAAAAAAAAAAAAAAAAAAAAGAGGACACATACAGGCACCATACCACAAGCTGCAAAACACGGATGTTGTCGCCAAGTTTGCAGGGAGAGCAGAAAACTCAAAAGAATGACAAGAAGAAAAAAGAGTTGGCCTTCGCAGGCAACAGGTGAATTGTCATCAGCTGATTCAGCTCTGACATTGCAAGAAGAATTCTCAACCAATCATGCATCTGTCTGTATGCGTGGCCCACATGCATTGCTCTTACGAATGCGAGTTACGCGCCATCGGCATCAACCCAACCTTCCTCAATGCCTTACCCCAGCTTTATCCAATAGCACTGCTACTCTCATCTTAGCTGAGGCAAGACCACCATTACCCGATACAAGTCGCACACACTTGATGCCACCCCTGTACACAGCAAGTAAAAGTTCAAGGGTCGGCTTTGCACAAACTTGAGTCTGTAAACTTCACTTAGACCTACACCCTCACGTTCTCACAAGCACAAATTCAAGCATCCATCATCCGTAAGAACTGAAGTCTTTGACATTCAACCCACATCCTCATCCACAATCAATATGAACACTTCTTCCCGGACACCTTTGCTCACCTCCACATCTCCCTCCCCTTTCCGCTCACCCACATCCCTGCCTCCTGCCTCCTGCCCTTGCCCTTGCCCTCGCATTGCTCACCCTCATCCCCTCTCACTCACCTTCACCCTCACCCTTGCCCTCACCTTTGCCCTCGCCCTCGCCCTCGCCCTTGCCCTTGCCCTCACCTGTGCCCTCGCGCTCGCCCTCGCCCTCACCCTCACCCTTGCCCTCGCCCTCACCCTCGCCCTCGCCCTCGCCCTCGCCCTCACCTTTGCCCTCACCCTCACCTTTGCCCTCGCCCTCGCCCTCGCCCTCGCCCTCGCCCTCGCCCTCACCTCGTCCTTGCCTCGCCCTTGCCCTCGCCCTCGACCTTGCCCTTGCCCTCGCCTCGCTCACCCTCATCCCCTCTCACTCACCTTCACCCTCACCCCCGCCCTCGCCCTCGCCCTCACACTCATCCTCATCTCGCCCTCACCCTTGCTCACTCTCGCCATCGTCCTTGCCCTTCACCTTGCCCTGGGCCTCGCCTCACCTGGCCCAAATGCCCTCACCTTCATCAATCAGCCTGGCCTCACCATGATTATCTTCTTCATCTGCAGTTTGTCAATCACTTGCAACACTGTCCTTGACCTCACAATCCCCTTCCCTCACCCTCAATATCACCCCTTCTGGTGGTTGTCCTGCATCGCCGTCGACATCACCCTCTGCCTACCCTTCATCCTGGTCATCACCATCCGCCTCACCCTTGCCCTTCTGGTGGTTGTCCTGCATCGCCATCACCATCACCCTCTCCCTACCCTTCATCCTGGTCAACACCATCCGCCTCACCCTTGCACTCATTGCCACCCTCCCCCTCTTCTCTGCCTCCCTTGCCCTCACCCTTGCAATCATTGCCACCCTCCCCATCTTCATCCCCCTCACCATTGCACTCGTTGCCACCCTCCCCCTCTTCTCTGCCTCCCTTGCCCTCACCCTTGCACTCATTGCCACCCTCCCCATCTTCATCCGCCTCACCCTTGCACTCATTGCCACCCTCCCCCTCTTCATCCTGGTAATCACCATCCGCCTCACCCTTGCCCTTCTGGTGGTTGTCCTGCAACGCCATCACCATCACCCTCTCCCTACCCTTCATCCTGGTCATCGCCATCCGCCTCACCCTTGACCTCACAATTCCCTTCCCTCACCCTCAATATCACCCCTTCTGGTGGTTGTCCTGCATCGCCGTCGACATCACCCTCTGCCTACCCTTCATCCTGGTCATCACCATCCGCCTCACCCTTGCCCTTCTGGTGGTTGTCCTGCATCGCCATCTCCATCACCCTCTGCCCACCCTTCATCCTGGTCATCACCATCCACCTCACCATTGCCCTTCTGCTGGTTGTCCTGCATTGCCATCACCATCGCCCTCTCCCTCCCCTTCATCCTGGTCATCACCATCCGCTTCACCCTTGCACGCATCGCCACCCTCCCCCTTTTCTCTGCCTCCCTTGCCATCACCCTTTAATCCAGTTTGCTAAACATCTGACCCGTTCAAGTATTTGGCTTAATCCTTTGCAAAATGCTTGCCCCCTTCCTCCCATACGTCTGTCAACCACTCCGATGAACATCCTTGCCCAATCTTCTTCTTGATGTCGACCTCTCATTCACATCCTCACATACAGACTCAAGTTTGCACAAAACTCTACCCTTGAACATTGAAGGCTATCAGCTGGGCATCCGTCCCTCGATACATGTTATCTTCTCCAAGCATTTGCCTCAATTGAGCTGCTAGCAAGTCAAGATTGTCCTGATGAATGCCTAGTAATCGGAGAGACTCTACTGCTTCAAGCATCTGTGTGTTTCTTCGATAGCCTTTAAAGGATATACCTATACACCGGTGCCTGCTTCAAGCTCGTACTCGGACAAACTCTCCTCGTTTCACGCACATCTGCGCCTTACCCCAATGTCGGACCCAAGCTGCCTCCGGCCTGCCCTTGTACATGCCACTCCAGTTCATTTTCCAGGTACGACGAGCAATTCCAATCTCTCTCTGAGAGCAAATGAAACTGAAATCACGTTAAAATACGAACAAACACAATGCTTCCTCTCCTGCTGCTGACTGAGGCTTAGAGGTCTCAAGATGGATCTCCTTCCAATACAGAATGCTGTCGATGCTTAAACAACTCCAAAAAATCGGCATGTACACAGCTCCTCCTTCCACAGCAACGGCAAGAAAACCTGAAAACCCGCAACTGCTGCACAAGAGTCGCATAACCTAGGTGCACAACCATCCCCGCTGAGAGATCCAGAGTTCAAAACGGCATACGGACATATCTCTCGCTGCATGTGTAATATCAGTAAGTCGCAGCAAAGGTCCGATTGGTTGATTAGATGGATAACGCACGACCACAGGGCTGTTTGGTCTGTATCACAAACAGCGACCAAACAGCACAGCTATATTCGGACAAGGCCCTAGCCGTGTCTCTTGGAAACCGTGCAGTCCTCCTTCGGCACTCAATGCATCCGCTAGTACCAGCCAGCCTGGTTATCAACAACTCAAAAGAGAGGTGGAAAAATGCAACACACCTCGAAAAAAAAAAAAGAGTTGAAGCAACACACTCAATGGTACCAATCGCAGCCTGGATGGTACCAACTCACCTATATAGCAATTGCCCACCCAAAAGTCAGTCTGTCGACCACCGGTTGGGTTCATCCTGACTAAGGACGTACTAACACAAGGACTTTCCAGTAGTATAGTCTCTACACCGGTTCCTGGATGCGTTACAGCCGTGATTACAGCCTGACCTGGACGCATCTGACCCCAGTTACATCCGGCGCTCAGTCAAAAAAAGTCCCCTAGTGTGAGTATGTTCTGAAACACAAGCAGGGTCGACACACCTCTCAGCAAAGGTCCATATTTACTACAACTCATGCCAGAAAGCATGCAGCCTTCATTGCTTTGCCCCCAGAATACAGCAGGGCAGCCAACGACAAAATGTGGAGATAGATCCAGCACGACGACGACTAGTGACCCGGTGATCATCCGGTGATGTACAGGGACGACCGGTAACCCAGGAATAAATCAATACTCGGCAGTGCAGCAAGGACCCATTAACTGGAAACCTTTATAATTCGCACCCATTTACTTGCTGCACTGTATATATCTCGCAGTTCAAAAGTCACCACTCCGTGTCATTCACTTGCCGCTCTCTATGATTGGCTGTATCAATAACCACGCAAACAACACATCTTCACATTTGCAACTGTCTCTACCTCTGCTCATAGTTGGAGGCTCTTCTCCTTGGCAGCGAAAAACCAGCATCGTCCACCTCGAATGATAATTGGACAAGGGAGCAACGAACAAAAGCTTGCTGGCATCTCTTTCCAGCAGAGAACCTGAGCGAATGCTGATGCAACGAATAAGAGAGACCTCCAGACGCAAAATAAACGATATATGTCACCCCTGAAAGACATCATATCACCTTAAAAAAAATAAAAAAATTGCCAGAACTGGGAACTTGTTCCACGAACGCCAAGCACTTGGCAGTGTTGGCACACTCTTCAACAAACACCTAGCACGTGGCAGTCTGCTCCTGAAAAACGTTGGAAGTGCCAACGCATAAACCAGGACCGATTCCCCTTCCATATCTGTCAATTTCCATTGGTGCCCGGAACTAAGATAATTAATGAAAACCTGAAACTCGTTCCAAAATTTTCCAGAACCAAATTCCAGTGAAATCTTTGGCTCTAAGTCGCTGACATTGCCGTGATCAGCCAGTAAACTTGAGCAATCACCTACATTGCACCAAACAGTTAACAAACCCTCATCACAGAGAGTACATCTCAGGTCCGCCCTCCCAAACTGCCTAATCTACATTCATCTCACGGCAAGCTTACCAGTATCCCTGAGTGACACCCAATCATCAGCGCATATC
>BFEA01000467.1:323995-345257 GCA_003427395.1 Chara braunii | reverse complement strand
AGGCAGAGAGGGAGAAGAGGACAACAAATGAGGGGCTGTGACAAACTGTTTCGTCGGAGTTTCACCGACTCATCAGGAGGCTGAATATATATATATATATACTAGGCCACCAGAGTGGTCCTGGACCACTTGCCCGGCCAGGCCAAAAAGAATTTTAAAAAAAATCAAAAATATTTCTTTTAACATTATTTTTTATTTGCAATTTGGTGAAGAATTTTGATGTGACCCTCAGGCAAAAGTTGTTCACTTTATTTTTCTGCTTAACATAGTTTTTTTCTCTGATTTCTTGGAATTCGTTTTTTTTTTTGGCTGGGACCCTCTTTGGCCCTCGCACGGCCAGGCCACTCGGGCAAACAAGGCGACCCGGGCAGCCCGGCTGGTAGCCTAGTGTGTATATATATATATATATATTGTCACACTGTGAATCAGAGCGCGAAAGCAAAAAAAAGCAAAACAAGGAAAGGAAAAGAAGGAAGGCCCCACCTGTTCATCACCTCTTACGTACAAGGCCCCCCACGTGGATGACAGGTTGAGCGCTGGCTGCCCCCATCCCCGTGTGTCACAAGGACCCACTTGCACGCAGCCAAAAGGCAAAGAGGTAAAGAAAAGGAGGAGGAAAGCAGACCTCACAGAGGCAAGAGAAAGAGAAAGTCAAAGAAAAGACAGGAAGAAAGCAAATGACACACCCCACAGATAAACCAATTGCCACTGTCACTACAAAATTCAACATATTTTTTCCTGTCCTACGATTAGTGTTGCTCCTGATCGCTTGATTATATTGACCAGTTCGAAAGAGGAGCCCCCATCCCGGCAGATAGGACAGGCACGCTGAGGATGACGTGGATGTTCACAAGGATACCCAAGGAGAGCTACATCGGCACAGCATTCAGCAGGACGGCTAGCACGGACCATCCCATCAAAACAGTCCTGACAAAGGACATCATGTCCACATGTCAATACATATATATATATATCAGCCTCCTGATGAGTCGGTGAAACTCCGACGAAACAGTTTGTCACAGCCCCTCGTTTGTTGTCCTCTTCTCCCTCTCTGCCTACGGTTTACCGGGCAGTTCTATTTGACGATATATATATATATATATATATCGTCATATATTTGAAAAGGGGTTTAAGCGGGGAGAGAGATGGTTTTGTACTCAAACCTGAGTTTCCGAATGACCGTTCCGAGCGTGAGAAGGCTCCGGTTGATATGGCATCCCTCCTTCAATCGTGTACCTTCAGCCATTGTCTGAGATGCACGCTCACTTCCTGCCAAGTCCACAAAATTCTGCGAAATTGCAACCAACCACCCAGGCCGATTGTCAACACGATGACAAGTCACCGTGAAAAGCAGGGACTGACAGACAATTCACTGTGAAAAGCAGGGACTGACAGACAAGTCACCGTGAAAAGCAGGGACTGACAGACAAGTCACCGTGAAAAGCAGGCACTCCTGGGAAAAACTAAGTTGAGTGAAGTAGCAGAATGATACTGCCCCCCAAAGCCAGCCACCACAGGAACACCACAGGGAAACAAAGCGCTCGACTGCCATTTGATCTAGGCCCAAGCTCAGACGAAGTACTTCTCCAGGGTTGGCCATCATTCTGTACGCACATGCCCATAAGTACATGCATTTAATACTACCGTCTTCACCCCAATAGAACGGCCAGTCAATATAGCTGTATCTGAACCGAGTGTTGCGCAAGTACAGCTATAACGACCGGGCGTTCTGTTCGGGTGACGACGGCGCAAGTACAGCTATAATGACCTTCCAAGTATGCACAGTGGACGACAGCAGAGAAAGGAAAGTACTTCATTCCTGCTTTGCAAGAGTGAAAACAAAAAATTGGGATAATCCTAAAGGGAGTAGCCGATAACATTACTGCATCCATGTAATTATTAACAGTGACATGTGTGTAATGAATTGGGCCACGTGGACTGGCTTTACTCCACGCCTGTTGTTTTGAATTGGGTAACATATTGTAACTTGTAAGTCGTTAGAGGCTAAGCAGTGCTGTGGCGGGGGGGGGGAGGCAATTTTCCATGGCCCCGAAGGCAAATTCCTCATCAGCGTACCTTGGATGAATGCACCCGGTCAACAGAACTATTCCGGTGCACAGCAATGTATTTGATCATTCAACTGATCCGTTTTCGTCCGTATCGGGGGCACAGAAATTCGACCAACATATATATATAGTTCATAGTTATGTGACAAGATATATATATATATCGTCACAAACAGAAAATATATATTATATATATGGATACTGAAGGAGCACTGGTTATTGAGTTACACAAAGCAGGAGGAAAAAAATTGAAAGTGAAAATTCAAAATCCAGTGCAGCATGCGACGCAGTGTGTTTTAGGCACCTGAAGCCCTTTTGCCACTAGAGGAGTCGCACTGAAAACAGTACTGGAGTCGAGCCGATTCGGATTCGGATTCGGATCTTCTTTCCCCACCAATTCTTCCAAGGCCGTTCCTTTGCCTGTGGTTTCACAGGAGGATGGTAGTCCCTTTCCATTGGAGTGGGACAGTGGGTCGATCTGCAAGGATCTCAACTCGGCTGAACCGGGCTGACTTATCCAGCCCGGTTCGATTTGGCCATTCGGTTTCCTTCGTGACCGGTCCAGGTGGTCTGCATTACGGACAGGTTCACATCCTCGCTCACAGCCCAAGCGGGCTCACTTACTTACAGGGCTTCGGTATAGGGCTGCTGCAGTCTTTCCACTTCCATCTTCAGTATTCGATCGAGTCAGGCAAGCTGCTTCGTCACTAGCTCGTCCAGAATGAGATTGTACCCAAAAATAGCTTGCTCCCCACGCATAGATTGGAGCATCGTCTCATTTATGCAATCAGACTCGTCTCATTCACACTTTTCATGTATGTAAACAGCAGCACAGCAAACTGGCGACATGCGCCCACACAGTATTCAGAGATATGGCTTCCAGGTAAGAGTTCACTTCCACTGGCTATGGCGTCTCGGCGCCCAACAACCCACTGTTCACACACACTGGACCACCCTGGATATCCCACACGCGACACCCCGAACACTCACACAACACACACACACACACACTTCACTCTAAGCTATGGCTATGGCAGAGCTGGCTGCCTCTACCCTATCGCTATGGCTACACCTCGTCACTCTCACCCACTTCGACTTCGGGCCTACTGCAGACCTCGCACAAGATGCTGAGGCAGCGCTTCCGCATGGCTTCCGCAGGAATGAATGAATGGCTGTGCGCGGCCTCTTGATTTATACTTCTGTGACTCGTTGTTCTGCCCTGTTTCCCTGGCCCACGGTGTACACAGTCCCAGACGGTACTTGCTTGACTGGACTGGGACTGCTGACTCTGCATGGTGGGCTTCACCACTTGCCCACTTGCCTGGACCTACAGTGGGCTGACTTCCGAAAGGCCACTTCTAGAAACCTCTACTTGGCCTTTCGGTACTGTAGCAGCTACTTCTCTGCCCTTTCAGGTAAGTAGCAGCTACGACTTTGACCCTTCGGAAAGTCTACAGCTACGACCTCTAGACTGTCTAGACTCCTACCCGACAGGTCTACAGTTCGAATCCCCTATACCCTGTAACCTACGACATTCTACCTACCACTGGCGATCCTACAGGTCGCAGGTTCAACTCTACGGGTTGACAAAGGTACTGTACACAGGTAAGGTGGGGATCTAGGGATCGAGCCCTGGGATCTGCATCAGCTACTGCGAACTGGTGAATACCGTTTCATTTAAAAAAAAAAAAAAAAAAGCTTTAGTCCCAAAGGTCGTGTGAGGTAAGATAGTGGTATGCCGAAGAAGGCTTGTCACTATCCAGGTATCCTTGTTTCCGGCCTTGCATGTGCGCATTAGCTCTATCTGTTCGTATTGTTCGCACTGTTATTGCAGTGACAAATGACCTGGAAGGATCTTGACTCTCGTCTGTCCTGGCAAAAGCTTTCACGGCCAAATTGGACTGACCACTCCAATTTTTTGGCTCCGCCGTGGACAAAGGTTATCCTCCGACGGTCATCTGCACATGGACAGCCATTCTTCAACGTCTTCCTGTGCACAAAAAGGCATTAAAATTTAAAACACGTCTATCATTCTGCACGTTTTCCTGTGTGCACACAAAGCTTCTACAGAGAGATGGGCTATGGTTGGCAAACTCGTTGACGGGTGATTGGCCCCAGCCGTACTCCTGAAGCTCAGGACGCTCGTAGTGCAGGCTATGTTCAACTACCAGTACCATAGCCAACACACTCGAAGCTCAGGACTTTCTGTGGTCGTGCTTCCGAGTTTAATGGAGGCTCTCTCTGTGAAAAACTTGGGCTGCAGGATCGAAAATCTGACAGGCTGTCGTTCCCGGGCTGGCAAACTTTGGGTGTGGGGCCTTGTAGTCAGGGAAGAATCCATCACAAGGATCGCGGCACTCGGTGGACAAACTTCACCATCGCAGTAGGTCGTGTGAGGGCTAGGTGGACACAATTCCGCCCGTCCTCTCTAATAAGCCGTTCCCACCCTACCGTCTTCATCCAAACGCACCCGGTCATTCTAAGAGCATTTTGTGCAGCATTCAGTCCAAATGCAGAAATAACGACCAGGAAGAATCTATTCAGGCGAAGACAGTAAGCCTTCCGGATCCATTTCTCCAATAAAAAACGTTTTTCTTCTTGGCTGCAGGTCCCCCTTTACAATCAGCACAGCTGTCAACCAAACATGCTAGCCCAAAAAAACAGAGGATGAAAAACTGCAAAATACAGCCGCTGATTCCAACAACTTCATCAGAAAGCAGGCAGGACTGTCTTTCTCCAAATATATTCTCAGATGTCTGTATGAGCTAGAAGAGCGCACTTTGCGAAACAACCGGTAAAATTTATTTAAAAAAAACAAAAAAACAAGACAAACATGAAGGGCACACTTAAACCATTCACTTTTCTCATTCTTCTTTTCACTCCCTCTTCACCGTGCCTCGCGCATACGAGGCTCGCCACGTTGATGAAGTTGAGCGCGAACTGCAAGACCATCAATTTGCGTTGTTGTATTCCATGGATAAGGTAGTAGACCATGCACAATTACTATCAACAAAGTGATTGGACATCAGTGATATTGAATTGTTTATGATTAATCAAATTATAATACTTCTGATGAACATGAACAAAAAATGATTGAACACAATTACAATCACTTACTTTTGAGAGTTTTATGGCTGCAGAGAATGCCATAGAACATGGATTTTTCCCATAAAGCAATGGATCGCAATATATTTGTATCATTTGCCATCATTGGTCTCTTTTTTGTCACTTTTGTTTTTCCAACCACAAACAAGAATAACCGTCGCAGAAATGACTTACCAGGCTTGACATCCAAACTTGGCCATGAAGATCTACGTCATCTGACAGCTTGGCCTGCCCGGGGCGGCCCTTGGGAGAACTCTCCACCATCTGAGGTACAGATAGGCACATCCAACAGCACAAACATGGAGCGAGAAGACGGATGAATGAATATCACCCCAGCGATAGCAAGGTGACTCAAAATGGGTGAAGAGTGATTGAACGACACAAAGGGGTGGTATAAACAAAGCATGCGAGTTAAAAAAGACAAGATAAGAAGAAGAAGAGGAAGAAGAAGGTTTTCGCCTCCTTGCCCGCCGGCGAGTCATCATTCATCTAGAGCCCAAACGGAATCAACAAAAACACTGTCGTTGCATTCAGGTCGGAGAACAAACGGGGGACATCCCCAAGGCCATTACATTTTGCCGTTCCTTGAAAATAGATCGATCGTGAGTCGTCTAGAGCCCAGATTGCACAGCAGCTCAAGGAGAGTTCCATTGGCGCTCGACGCTCATGCTTGCTCGAACACAGAGTACAGGAAGCATCTAGAAAAACTGAGAAAATGAATCACGGACCGTGTTTCGGCTCCGGCACATGACGAGTCATTCTGATAGAACACACACATGTTTGAGATGACCATCTTCCCAAAATGGGAACTGTACGGATTTGTGAGGCAGCAGTGGTGGGGATTAACTCTGGAGGAGATACAGTAAGTAGTACGTTCTGTGGAGGAGAATGGGGGGCCGGGAGGTTGCCAAGAACTCTGAGAGAGGTGATGTCATCGTTCAGTAGCCACGTTCTGCAGTACGTGGTGATTGGTAATCGTTAATCCTTTCTTGAGGGCATTTATATAAAAGGGAGGTACCTAAGGGACGCTGGACCCAGTTTCCAGCAGTTGCTGCTCCCCACCAATAGCTGGAGCAGCCCGATGGCCAAGGCCTCGATTCCAGGGTTCTCTCAGAGGCCTGGCAAAAGGGCTTTCTTCCAAAAAAACAAAAAACAATACGATACATCATCCTGTGTAATGACCCGCCAAAACACAGACTGAGAACACTGCTGATTTCTGGGATTTGCCGCTGGAAATGATTGCCTTGATGAGATTCCCGCATTCTGCTGAGATTTCTAAGTCTGTGTGTGTGTGCGTGCGTGCCTGCTGGTTTGCGTGCCTGACTGAGTGCTTGTCGGCTGAGTGTGTGTGTGACCCGCAAGGGTACTTTACTACTTGTTGGTTGAAAGGCCCCGCAGGGCCCGTACCTACCTGTGGCCGTAACTTTCAGGGTTGCAGCGGGGAAAACACTCAAGTAGCGGGGGTAGGCCCGCGACACTTAGAGCAGCGAGAAAAACACTCAAGTAGCAGGTAGGCCGGTACCACTCAAGTAGTGGTATAAGTGTCAGGGACAGGAGGCCGAGCAGAAGAAGACAAAAGTTGGCATTTTTAGAGGCCCAGTAGCGGTAGGTTAGAGGTAGGCCACTTTGTCACCAACCAACCAGACCCGTTTGATCAAAGTGACACAATTCTCTCAAGTCTGTAGGCCAGCTGAATACCCAGGTGCACAAAGATCCATCTCCAATCTGGGCCTAGATGAGCATCCAAGTTACACTCTTGGCAGGCGGCAGCAGAGTTTCACATCGAACAGATGGAAAATTAGCTTAAGGTGGTTTAGGGCTTAGGTCCGGGTATGGGCAGAAACAAGATAAGCAAGGGGTAGAAGGCTAGAGATTTCACGAGGCGCTTATGCGGGGGTTAGGGTTTATCAATGCTGATCAGGGTTCCTTGGCGATGGAAGAGGGTATTCATTGATGTATTTTTTGTCCTGACCTGCCGGCCGAATAGGAACCGGACTGATGCTCCCCACCACCACCACCACCACCACAACCCAAAAAAAAAAAAAAAAAAAAAAAAAAAAAACATCCAGCCGTTAAGGCTGTATCTGGACGGGAAGTTTCCCCAAAAAACAGGCGTAGAAGAGCATCCAAGATTCATGCGCTACAGGCGGCATCTGATGTTTTCACGGAACAGATCGCAAAAGAGTAATCTTGTTTTAGGGTCAAGGGTTCAGGCTTGAGGCTTTGGACAGAAACAAGACAAGCAGGGGATAGAATGCCAGGGATGTCACTGTGGCTCAAATGCGGGGTTTAGGGTTTAGGCAGAACTGGTAGCAGTGGTAGCTTCTCAGACCTTTCTTCCGTTTCGTGTTTTTGAAACGGTATTCACCTGTTTGCAGTAGCGAATGCAGATCCCAGGGCTCGATCCCTAGACTTACCTTGCCTGTGTACATTACCTGTGTCGACCCCAGGAGTTGAACCCACGACCTGTGTCTGTTCCCACAGTTGGTAGACTGTCGTAGGGTCCATAGATGGTAGGGGTTCAGTCTGTAGACCTGTCGAATAGTGGTCTTAGGTAGTTCTAGAAGTCGTAGTTGTAGGACCTCTGAAAGGTCAAGGTCGTAGCTGCTACAGTATGCGAAAGGCCAGAGTTGAAACTTCCGGAAGGTCCTGGTACTGGCCTTTCGGAGATGCTCACGTTTAGGCTGAGGCAAGTGGGCAAGTGGTGGAGTCTACCCGTGCTGAGTCAGCAGTCCCAGTCCCAGTCAGTCCAAGTCCAGTCAAGCAAGTACAATTTGGGACTGTGTACCCAGGGCATGGGAAACGGCCAGACCAACGAGCTACAGGAGTATAAATCAAGAGCCAGCGCCCAGCCATTGATTCATTCCTGCACAAGCCATGCGGAAGGGCTGCCACAGCGACTTGTGCGAGGCGGTCTGCAGTGAGCCCGAAGACGAAGTGGGCGAGAAGGAAGCTTAGCCATAGCGATAGGGTAGCAGCGGCCATAGCCGCCATAGCTGTAGAAGTGTGTGCGTGTGTATGTATAGAGTGATGCGTGTGGGATATCCAGGGTGATCCTAAGTGAGTGTGTGTGAACAGTGGGGTTGGGTGAGTGACGAACAGAGAGTTGTACAGGCGCTGATGCGCCATTGCCACTTGAAGCGAACTTGTATCTGACTGTGTTCTGAGCTTCCCTATCTCTGAGTTTTGAGTGGGCGCATGTCGCCAGTTGCTGTGTTACCTGTTTACATGCATGCGAAGTGTGAATGAGTGCAAGTCTGATTGCATTTTAGTTGACAGGATCTTATAGGGATCCTGAGAGGAAAGGTGGAAGCAGGGCAAGCTGACAGTCAATCCTCCACGATGTTGGAGCAATCAATGCTGATCAGGGGTCCTTCGGAAGGAAGTGTGAGGGTGTCCTATGATGTAATTATTTTTCCTGACTTGCCGGTGGAATAGAAACCGGACTGATGCTCCCCAGAATGGAAATGAAGCCAGGGCCATAAGGTCCTGTTTAAAAAAAAAAAAAAAAAAAAAGAAGGGTTAGAGGTAGGCCGGTACCAGTCCAAGTAGCCTGAGTCTAGGGCCTGTCCGGACGATAGCAGAGCCTGCAATGATGTCTCCCTCCGAAAGGGAGGAGGTACTGGTTGCTGGGAGGCCGCTCGGCCTAGGAAGTCACCGCCCAAGAGGCCAGGAGGAGCAAGCAGCTCATTTGCGGTATGCAAGGATTGGCGACATGCTGCTGGACCCAAGCGCTGGAATTGGGAGCGCAGCTGGAAGGAGGAGAGCAGCTGGGCGCTCAGCCTGGCTATGGCGAGCATCCCAGCCTGGGGAGGAGGAAGAAGGGGGCGAGGTACCTACCTGGCTATGGTGGACACCATCTTCATCACCTTGTTGGGCGCTGCATCTGGAAGGCCCCAGTTGGGGTAGTGTCACACCAAGGAAGCTCGAGGCATAGTCAGGCATGGCGGCTTAGTGAGCAGCGGCATAGCTGCTTGCGTTGACCTTTGGACAGGAGTGCAGCGGCATAGCGGCTTTGCGTTGTCCTTTGCACAGGAGGGCAGAGAGCCCTTAGTAGTCCCCAATAGCCTAGGCATGTCAGAGGAGGAAGAAGGGGGAAGCCATGGCTATGGTGGACCTGTTGTTGTGTAGGAGGGAACTTCGGATATTGATTCTGGTTCATCCACTCATTGCTATTATTATTATTGGAAGAAGAATAAGATTGGCGAAGTGAAGGAGGAGGAAGGTGGAGAGAGAAGTGGGATTTGTCATTGGTCTTGCTGGAGTACATCTTCTTCTTCTTTCTCTCTTCTTTGGTCTCTATCTCTTTGCAAGTGCTTTCATTTCTTTCGCAATTAGGTGGCATTGTCCTTCATTGTGAATTTGCACTTTGGGAATGACCAGGATCGTAACATCCTGTATAATTTGTGGTGAGAATCAGGTGCAGTGAATTGTTCCAATTCCACTCGTCCGGGCGATTGCAAAAATGGTGCAAGTGTGAAAAGCGCAAGCACAGCCCGTCCCCTGGTTGCTTGACGCCAAACTGGCAGGTTATGGAGCTGAGTGCTGCATGAATAGCCATGTATGAGGTTGATGGCTTCCTGCTTTGCTTCCTTGCTCCTTACTGGATGGAGTCTTTTTCTCTCCATCTCAACTGTTCTTGGCGTATCTGCTTGCCGGTGATAAGCAATGGGACTGCCGCTCCCCGGCACAGATGGGGTATGTACGTGTGTGTTTGTGTTAAAATAAATAAAAAAAAGGAAGAAAGACTCTACGTAACTGCAAGTACGTATCTAACTGCAAGATTAACAAAACGCTGGGTTCAAAGCATCTGCATAAAAATAAAAAAAAACAAAACAAAGCATCTGCATCACCACTACCGGTAGTAGGACCTACTACAGAACCTGGAATCTGAAAGAGGCTATGTATGGGTAGGACGAACAAAACGCTACGTTCACTCGGAATGAGCTTTCTTACCAAACGTATGATCTGATGAGACCTCGAGCTCGCATCATTCAGATGAGTCTCTCCCACCTGCCTCTGTGCTGTACACCCAACAACCAATATACCCCACCCAACATACACACCCAATATGAACACACCACATTTATACTTGTTCTTGGATCCATCTCTGCAGATGAGCAACGAGGTTTCAGAGCAGAGCCTTTTCAAATTTTCGTAGATCATTTCTCAAGGCCCAACTGACAGTTCCCACGATGCTCAATGAGCCGTCTGCAAACCGCACAAGATAGTGACCAATTTGCACAGCTCTCTATTCTGGTTGCTTCATGGTATCCAGAGTCCCCTAAGCGTCACACTTCCTTTTTTTACACGATTTAACAAACTCGGTGTTTCGTTATTCAAACTCCAAACACAGAAAAAAGTTCCCATCAAAGAAAACGCATCTGCACATCTAACAGGCTCACAGCACAGATCTGTGAGAAAAACCTCTGCTCTGAGAGAAAACAACATAGCGAATTGCAAGCACGCAAGAGCTCCGCACCAAAAACGGCTGATCCTGAGGCCCTCCTTATCCATCATAGCAAGGCGATTATGACTTTCTCTACGGTCAAAGGTTACTCGCATGATAAATGTAGCATACTGAGTATATAAATGCAGTCTTTTTTTTTTCTTTAGGGCGCTGCTGATGCTTTGCGTATCTGACAATCTACATCTTAGTCGACTTGCTTGTGAGGTTGTTGACATGCTTATTTCAATACTGGGCCTCTAGAAACTAAGTATCGTATGCCTTCTTCAAAAGCTCATTTCAAAGGACCTGTTAGAAAAACCCGAGCGTTCTCTTTGGATGTGGCATGCATAGAATGCATTGTAGAGAGCGTTAGAAAACGATGAACGCATGTCACATGATGTCAGTGATATAATAAAACACACATCTTCAGTCCATTCCTGATCATGGGTAACGAGCACTAACCAGCATTAACTTCCTTTTTTTTTTCCCCCCTTTTCTGACGAGCATTAACGTTGATAGCCATATTCGAGTGGTTAATTACTCGTTTGAAATATTAGCTTTCAAAAAAGCTGCATCTACTTACAGGCACACTCCGCAAGAATCATGGGTAATGAGCACTAACCAGCATTAATTTTTCCTTTTCTGACGAGGCATATTTGAGTGGTTAATTACTCATTTATTTGAAATATTAGCTTTCAAAAAAAAGCTGCATGTACTTACAGGCACACTCCGCGAGAATCATGCGCAGATGGGCACTTGAGGTCACCACTTCTTCCGTAAGCTTGCCCACGACCGTACCTCTCTGAAACCCCACACACACATATCATCCATCCAATCCATCCAGTGCAATTGAATCCCGATGCAAGCCAACAAGAGCAAAGCCAGGACAACACACACAAAGACAAACCAATAAACAGCTGTACGATGAAAGGTGGGCGGGGGGGACAACAACTATTTCAGACTATTAATGGTGTTCAGCCGGCTCTGAAAACATTGAAAACAGTTAAAAGGGAAAGGACGTCTAATGGTGTTCAACCCATAACTATTTTCATTGCTCTGCTGGACACAGTCTTTGCATGGTTAAAGTTCCGTTAAACACCATTCCAAGTCCTTTCCCGTGTCCAGCAGAGCACTGAAAACAGTTACAAGGGAAGGGCTATTACTGATGATGACGAACTCGTTGTATGTACAAGGAGGATTTTCCGATCATCAGCACATTTTACGATCATCATTATCGCTATTCCTAGTCTGAATAGCTGGCCCAAAACACAGCTATAATGACCCTGCCCCAAGTAGGTCCTTCCCTCATCCCATCATCGTCTCTTGTCCAACCCCATCCTCTCTGTGTTCCCATAACCTCCTGTCACAGCTCTTTCTACAAGGGCTACATCCACGCTTCCCTGCCCGGTGCATACATATGTAACCGCCCAAAAAGCCGCCGACGGAGGGCAGGAAAAAGGACAAGGAAAAGGAGGTGGTGCCATTCTGTTTTCTCCAATCATCACAGATTCATCAAGGCGTCCATCACTATATGTGCACTCACATATCTGTTGCCAAAAAGAATAATGTCAGTGCTGCAACATCTGCACTTCAATCGAAGGGCTGCACATGAAGCAGTCAGCCCTCGGCTGCACATGAAGCAGTCAGCCCTCCATATAGTCCACTCACTACCTTCCCAGCTGCATTTACGAACAGAGTTTACACCTCTGAAAGAACATAGCTATAGAACATAGCTATAGAACATAGGCTATAGAACATAGCTATAGTCCGCTGCTGCATTTCCGAACTGGTTGATGCTCTATGCTACCTTCTTCCCCCAAACACAACGTCCAGTCTGCACTATATCTGTGCCTGGCGGCTTGACAGCTGCACTAAACAACATAGCAATCTGACAGCTATAGTAACAAACTTGGCGTCGTCCTGTGCCAGGGAAAAGGATAGCAATCTGACCTGACATCATTCAGGCATGTCGACACAAGTGTGCGGCAATGCCCACGTCTGTCTCTATTCTGAGGATGGCAATCCCAAAAAAAAAAAAAAAAAAAAGAATGGAACGGCAATCGTGAGATCTCTGCGTTAGACATCACGCCTTTCACTCCTTGCTGAGAAAAACTTCCGGGGAGCAAAACCGGACTGGAGCCCGGGAGCACCGGTGTATGTGTGGGTTTTCTTAAAGGACCAGTACATTTCTCACTCGACGCTAAGTTGCAAATGTAACCTACTCCGAAAAAATCCGCGCTGGGCAGCTGCTGACATTTTTCATCAGCGGCTCCCGGCCGCCAAATTTGAATTTTGAGGCGGGCCCACGAACCGCCGATGGTATTAAGTTTGCAAGTGTAATTTTATAAACAGCAACAACAACAACAATGACGACAACAACAACAATAATAACAACAACAACAACAAATCATTATACCCAAACATAAACCCATGGAAGAGTCCGTCCCAATCATGCACACGGCAAATGGAGATACGATGCTGCAGAACAGTGAGCACGCACGAGAATGCGTTTGCAACCGTGAGATATGGTTTGAGATGTAGTTATGGGAAAAGGCGAAGGTTCCTAAAAATAGCCGAACTACCAAATCTCCAGAGCTCTTTCCCCATACTTACATCAGGATCATCCAGCAGCTTCAGAGCGCCGCTCTCTGCATTTAGCAAATCTCGCACTACTTCGTTGTAAATCTCCAGAGCTGAGACTCTGATGTTGTACTCCCTCTGGGCCATCTGCAGCGCAGAGGTTCCACAAGTAAACAAAAAAGGAAAAGAACGAGCAATAAGTAAACAAAAAAAAAGGAAAAGAACGGGCGATAAGTAAACAAAAAAAAAGGAAACGAACGAGAATAACAGGTCAGACAGGCGAGCATTTATGAACGGGAATTTATTTCCGTTTCTCTCTGAAACATTCACGGCGGGCTCACATTCACACTATCGTAAATGCATCTGACCCATTTACGGCCGGACCTGGATGTATCCGACTGCAATTACGTTCAGAATTAGTTAAAAAAAAAAAAAGGTCCTAGCGTGAGAGTCCGCCCTCAGTTCAATTACGGGTGTTTCGTCTGCCAGTACGTATAGCGTCCCAGTCAGTACAACGTGTGAGGTCGTCAGCATCATTTAAAAAAATAAAAATAAAAAAATACGGCCATCATATCCTGCCTCTCAATGATTTTTAAATTGTGCAGCCCACTTTTCTCTTTTGCTTTTTTTAAGGGAAGAAGAAGATGATTGTGTTCCAGAATTCTTATTCACTTCCAAGAGAAGCAGCTTTCGCTTTTGATATTATTGCGCATTAAATAACCGCTTGAGAAAAGCGTTAACTCGTCCAAGAAAAGGGTTGGAGAAAAAAAAAAAAAAAAAAACCTCTTTTAATTTTAACGACATTTTTTGCTGGTATTTCTCACCCACTCAGCCTACAGCACGGCAGCAAACTTCTGGGTTTTTTTTTTACTTTCTTTCTGCTTTGTATATCATGCTCGATATTGAAAAAGAAAAGTTCGCTGAAAGAGAACTCTGACACGATGTTGAGGTCGCGACTTCGATGGAAGAAACAAAAAGCTACACAGCCAATACACACCAACCGAAGCGCTGTCTAATAGTTAAAAAAAAAAAAAAAAAAAAAAAAAAAAAAAAGAAAGCAAGAATAACTTGAACAAGTATGTAGCACACACAATGACTCACCAGGTTTTTGGAATCACATCGCAGAATGATCTTCGTCAGCTCCATGACCTGTGCGTGTGCAGCATCTCTCTGCGCTGCCAGCTCACGCATCTCCATCTCCATCTGCCAGGAAAAAAAAACACTTCCTTGTCAGTCATCCTTTTCTCCCTCGATTCCCACAAACATCTTAGAACATTTTGTGCACACAGTTATCTCTACCTGCTGTTCTGTCTGCCATCCAATCCAAGCAGTACCCAAAGTCTCCGTGGGCATAACGTTCAATACAGCACAAAGAAGTGCAGGGAGAAAAAAAAGACAAAAAGAAAAAAGAGACAAAGGAAGAAGGGAGAAGGAGAACAGGCAACAGAGAACAACCGCCCACAAAAAGGCTGGTATGAAGGGGGCTTAGTGAATTTTACTCAACTCACCTCCTGAAGTTGGAGCTCCTTCGCCTTGGTCTCCTCTGGAAGTGATTTCAGTTCGTTCTGCAGCTTTGCTATTTCCCGCTGAAGCTGTTTGATAACGACCTTATCGCTCACCATCTGCAATGGTCCCACCAATTCAATTAGTTACAGTGTAGCTCAGGCCCTTGACTCAGAACCTCAGATATTAGCAAAAGCGTCCAGCAAGGCAAAAACAATGGGAGCCTTAGAAAAGACAATGCTTTATACCACTAAGGTTGCACTTAGACGTAATGAATCTCAGAGTGAAACGGGAAGCAGCAAGGCCGACACATTCAGCCTCTAGCAACACAATCATCAATCTGATACAAATACTCATTGACGGGTAGCAGTCTCCAATCCTTGGGTGTGAGATCGAAGCGTTTGTGAAATCTCGCTATCTTCGGTACCTTCCTTGGTGCCTTGACCGTCTTGAAAGGATTTTGCAAGATCATTTGACTGAGTACAAGGCACAAACTGTCTTCGATAACGTCAATTTCGGTGAGTGCTTTCGGCTTCATGTCAACTGTCCAAACCATAAACAAACATTACGAATGGAAGGACAACAATGGATATGTTCGATCGACCACCGCCTCAGGGGCACTTGATTACCACGATGCAGAAAAGGTGAAAAGTAGAGAGTGTGGGAGATGAGTAAAGGAGACGACCAAGTACTTCCAGCCATAACCAGGCGTAGCAGGCGGCGTGGATAGAGCCTTATATGCTTACGATTCACCAGTGGGTAAGTCAGTGGACTGACGTCAACCAGCACAAAAGGGGGGCCTTCCAAAAACAAAACCAGGGCGCCCCGTTGCAACAGCCAAAAGACGGCCATGCAAAGATACAAATTTGCAGCCAACAACCAACATACCACGGCAAACTTGCTGGGCATAGACTCACGGAAATCCCCCACTGGGTTGTAACCACTGCTTGTTGGGATTGCAAAAACAAATGACGAAGTTCATTATCAATTTATCATTGAGTAGACACAAATTCTGAAAACAAAGGTTTTCTCAACTAACTCATCTGACAAGAAGGGGACTAACAAACGGAAACAAGAGACCATACCACATTCACATGGGCACTATTCGTGACTTCCTTGGCCCGGGATGCAAAGGAGAGAGTGTTCCTCGTCTGGTCGACATGCGACAGAGCTGGACTCATTGTACATATGATCGCAGTCCGTGCATTCCCTCCCAGAGAATGCTGCAAAATACGCGTCAATTTCGAGTCTCTGTAAGGGATATGACCCTGCCTCGTTCTGTTGCCGCCACTGTCACAGCACAGCAATTACGACAGGAAGACGAGAGTCCAACGCCATATCAGACGACGTGTATCAGAAAAAGATTCAGAAAAAGTTTTTTAAAACCCATTTCAATTGCAGGAGTCAACAACGGTATAAAAGGCATAAGTTGACGATGTTATGTAGTATTCATTACCAGGTACAACCTTCCCATGGTTTTCACGGATGGGCTGATGAGGATATAGGAGAATTGGGGTGTCGACAATAGCCAAGGGAGGGAAAGGAATATATATATATATATATATATCGTCAAATAGATATATATATCGTCATATATATATATATCGTCAAATAGAACTGCCCGGTAAACCGWAGGCAGAGAGGGAGAAGAGGACAACAAATGAGGGGCTGTGACAAACTGTTTCGTCGGAGTTTCACCGACTCATCAGGAGGCTGAATATATATATANAAAAAAAAAAAAAAAAAAAAAAAGAAGCGCTGTCTCATTCAATTCAATCATTTCGATTGCTTCATTTGCAGCGTTGGTCGAGGGGTACGTGGTTCGTGTATGACCAACCACTGATGGATCGACACAGTAGGGAATCGAACCGTCGATCTCAAACTGTGACTCGGTGTTTAATATTGGAACCATACCGGTCGGGATATCGTCCCCCCCGCCCACCCCCCTTCCCCCCCCCCTCCCTGCGCGGTTCAGGGGAGTGATCTGATTGGAAAAAAAAAAAAGAAAAAAAAGAAACAAAGATTCATTCATTTGCCATTGTTGATGGAGTCCATTGTGTGATTCATCGATCACCTCACATACCTCGTATACAACAACCCTCGCACTGAATACCCCCAACCCTCGCACTGAATACCCCCAATTTGCAAACCTTTTTTTTTTTCTTTCAAAACTTCCAAAAAACTTCCGAACGTTCAAACTTTCAAAACTACCCCTGCCTTCTACCAGACACTACCATACAGCCACTCATTTACTTTACAAGATGAATACAGACTGCGCAACCAGTCAAGAACAGAGCTGAAAATTTTAATTTTTCAAATGAGTGCAAGATTAACAAGGTGTGAAACGAACAGATTGAGCCAGCAAGTCTGAACACAATAAACCTGGGTTTCTGTACGTGCACGTGCACTTCACAGCGCGCAAGCCACTGAACCACCAGACCGCCAAGTGCAAGTACATGAAAAAAAAAAAAATAAAAAAAAAATCGATAAGCATTCATGAAGCAAAGAAGGAACTCACTTTCTCAATGTGATTAAATATATCCAAAGCCGCCGAATCCATAATAGCCTTCATCGTATAGGTCTTCCCGCTGCTCGTTTGCCCATAAGCGAAGATGGTGGCTGCAAAGCGTCAAGACACATGATTCAGAAAAAAAAATAATAATAATACTAAAAATCCACGCGTATTAGATATGTGCCGGCATTACACGTGTTGACTATATCATTCAAGTAAGAGCTCCAACAAAAAAAAAAACAAAAAAAAAAAGACATCCTTCCCTACGGCATCATAAAAGATCAGAACATGGAAAAAATCAGATCATGGAATAAAAAAAAAAAAAAAAAAGGTAAGACATGTGCATCAGCCACGCCGCATTCCCCAATCTGAGCTCAGAACGACGAAACAGCAAGCTTCGCAGCCAACCCCAATCTGACACCCTCTAATGAATCTCCAACGGAGGAGGGGGGCAAGGAGAAGAGGGAGGGGGGGGGAGGGTAAGGGGAAACCGGGGAAAGTTTCAAGGAAGCCGGGCTTTGGAAAATATTAGGTAGGGCAACAATTAATCCCCTCGCAATGAGGGGAGACGATGCTGTCCCCCAGGCACCCAGGTTTATAACTACTCTCTCATCCTGTTGAGGGGGTGCTGGACTCCCCCTTTTCCAGCAGCTCCAGCTCCCCACGGATATAAATTCGACCCATCACAATTGGGAGGAGCCCTCCCTTGAAGAGAGCGCATAGAAAAATTAATTCCCTCGAATCGCCTGCAAGGGACGGCTCCCGAGAGAATTTTGGAAAAGAAAAAGAAAAAAAAAGAGAGCGCATAGGGAAAAAAAAAAAAAAAAGAGGCGGCATGTCCGCTGCTTGCATGTTAATTCCTCAACGTCACCGGATGAAGGGTCCGCAGAGGGGTGAGATGGGAATTCCATTACCCCAGCGCCCCCCATATCACAAATTGAATGACACCCGACCTGGGTACAAAGGCACAAAACCCTAAACCCTACAGTCTTCCCCCGAATACATCATGCGGTCATTATAGCTGAATTTGGGGTATCTTTCAGTCTAAATACAGCTATAATGACCGTGCGTTGTATTCGGGGGAAGAAGGTAGAGACAAACTCTGAAAACAAAAAGGACAAGGAACCTCCATCTACGCACAAACGCCTAAGCCCTACGTCTTCACCCGAATAAAACGCCCGGTCATTAGAGCTGTATTTGGGCCAACTTCCAGTCCAAATACAGCGATAATTACCGGGCGTGTTCTATTCGGATGAAGCCGGTAGGGATGAAAGAGAGCAGATCCAGATCAAAAAAAAAGAACAGGGCAAGCAAAGAAAGAACACACCAGGTGGAGAAGAGAAGCGATGAAAAAGAGAGGGAAAAAAAAAAAAAGAGATGGGAAGGAGGGCGATGCAGAGGAGCACCCCTTGAGAATTCCGGTGCAAAGGCCCAAACCCTAGTCCCTCTAAAATATATATATATATATTCTAATAAAGAATGACGCAGAAAATAAAAAAAGGAATGATACAAAATGCACAGAGGGGAAACAAAGGCACAAAGACCTGCAACCCTAAACCCAATACATGATCCACGGTGGAGCTCATTGTGGCGGGGGCGGCTGCTGGTCATCGGAGGTACCCCCCTTTCTCTCCATACTCTCTGTTTGGCCGTTGCCATACCCTCTGTCGGCTTTTTTCATTGCTAATCTTAAGAGCGCCACCTGCGCTATGTGATGTGATTTTCGTCTTTCATCTTGCATGTAGTGTGTCTCACTTGTGTATCTCACTTGTGTGTCTGACTATGCTTGTCCTTCCTATACACGGTCTCACTGTGTATTGACGTCCACTTTAGCTCTTGAAGACGTGCTCAGACCTCTGTGAAGGCTGACATACTACCGTCTTCACCTGATTAGAACGTCCTGCCAATATCGCTGTATCTAGACGGATAATTGCCCCAAATACAGCTACAATGACCGGGCGCTTTAATGTACTCGAGTGCAGACGGTATTCCCTTCAATGTCAGTCACGGGCCTTAACGTTGCCTTGTGGAAAGGATCGACCGTGTCTATAGGGTCGACGCACATACATACTCAAAGGCCCACAACCCTAAGCCCAATACATCATCGGCCGTGGAGTTCATCCTGGCTCATCTGAAATGAGTAAAGGAAGCACGTACATACTCAAAGGCCTTCAACCCTAAACCCAATGAATCATTCACGAGGTATGCGCATCCCACCTGGTAGTCCGAGGCTGTTTTTCACAAGGAAAAAAAAAGGTGTGTAGGGGGCAGCACATACATACTCATCACAGGTCTGCAACCCTAAACCCAATAAATCATTCACGATGTATGGGCATCCCACCTGGTAGTCCGAGGCTGTTTTTCACCCAAAAATAAACACGGTCATTGTTGTTTATCGTAGGTGTGTGTAGGAGGAAACACACGTACTCATCAAAGGTCTATCACCCTAAACCCCATACAAGAGTCGATGGTGGAGGTCATTGCGACTCATCGGAGGTAGTCCCCTAAACCCTATAAATCATTCACGATGTACGGGCACCGCACCTAGTAGTGCAAGGCTGTTTTTCCCAAAAAAACAAAAAAAAGGGTCACTGTCGATTATCGTGGGTGTGTGTAGGAGGAAGCACATACATACTCATCATCAGGTCTGCAACCCAGACCAGGATTTACAAAGCCTCGCTTTCAAGGAATTATGGTAAGATGCGCGCACTTCAGACAAGACTGGCACAAAGTTTAGACCCAATGCACGAGTCGACGGTGGAGGTCACTGCGACTCCTCGGAGGTACTCCCCTTATCTCCGTATTCTCTGTTTGACCGTTGGCTTGTGGAATGGATCGACCGTGTTTATACGAAGCACATCCATATTAGTCAGCGGAGTGAGCATACTACAATAGATGCACTATTCGTGGCCAAGAGACTATACTGTGCTGATGCAATTGGCTTTACGACTCATCTCTATAAAAGACGAAGAAGAGTACGAGCACAACCAAAGAGCTCCGCTGAGGGGAATCCGCGTAAACTGACGAGCTCGAACGGAACTCTTTCAACTGTGCAACTGGATGCACGTGGCCGTATATATGGTCGTATACATGGCCGCAACTGCATGCATGTGGCCGCAATTCCGTCTACACTGGCTCTTCGATCTCAGGGCGTACTCACACTAGCACGATCGTAAATGGATCTGACCGTATATATGGCCGCACCTGGATGCATGTGGCCGCAATTGCGTCCCGAAATAAGTAAAAAAGTCTTTGTGCGAGTATGCACTCAGACAGGGGGGGGAATAATCCAACCGGCCGTGTGCCGCGGCAAGCAATCGGATAATTGGGATCCGGTTTAGTTAAGTGCTGCGTGTGTAGTAAGTTGGTCGGAAACCAAACGCGTCGGGGTTTCCACACATATTTCTTTTTTTTCTTCTTCTTTTTTTTTTTCTTTCTTTTTTTTTTTTTTTACAAAAAGCTCCGTCTATTGGTGGGGAGCAGCACCTGCTGGAAACCGGGTCCAGCGTCCCATTCAGAATGTAGATAAAGTTACGGAAAGAGTTTGGAACATTTCCACACATATTTCGCTGCCAAAGCTTCGATTTTTCATCCACACTGATGCTGGGTGGCCCTAGCTGAATAGCAGTTTGCGAAGGACTGAGACCTCAGCAGAGGGAAGTACACTTGGCTGCTCTTGACAATGGAATCCTTCATGCGGCGGAAACATAAATCCCCTTTTTGTTAGGGAGTGCTTCACGCATGGGAAACAAAACGCCGAGCCTACCGGAGATATAAAACTGGCTTTGATTTGTGGAAATTCCAAACCTACCGCGTTGTTTTAACTCGTTTATTCACGCTGCTTGTCGTAAGCAGAGTGACAACAATCGGCTGCAAGGACAAGAAAGACGGTTGAAAAAACGACCGTTGACATCTTTATCTCTCTCTCTCTCTCTCTCTCTCTCTCTCTCTCTCTCTCTCTCTCTCTCTCTCTCTCTATCTCTTATACACATCTAGATGTGTATAAGAGACAGGCCATAGCCGCCATAGCTGTAGAAGTGTGTGCGT
>BFEA01000467.1:259857-278335 GCA_003427395.1 Chara braunii | reverse complement strand
AAAAAAAAAAAAAAGGAAAGAAAAAAAAAAAAAAGTTTAAAAATGAATAGCAAGCTACTGAGGCCTTGTCGAACCACCTCACGCTTGGCCAGAGGTACAGTCATATGCATTGTGGACAGGGCTTCGTGAGAATGAGTTGAAAAGAAGGGGATTGTGGACAAGGTTGCGTGAGAATGCCTTGAAAATAAGGGGCCTGACAAAGCAATAGGGCGTCCTCCCACTACTCTCGACACAAATCATGGCCGTGTATCTTTCCATGTTGTAGCTGAAAATTGATTCTCATTTTGCACGAGGCCCATAGATTGCTCCCCCCGCCTCTCACGCGTGAGAAACAAAAGACATTCTTCTTTCGAAAAAAAAACAAAAAAATCAAAGGCAAAATGTGTCATTTCAACCTCTGAACTACTTGAGATGTATCTACCCATGTTCTACATGACTATTCATTCTCATTTTGCACATTCGGTGAGTCGTGGAGCGAGGCCCTAGATCTCGATAGCTCTTTTTTTTTATTTTTTTTATTTTTTTTTAAACAACCCAAGTGAATGCTAGTGGTGCTGATACGAGAAGTCACTGCTAGCATGCTCGGGGAGGCTCCATCTATTGGTGGGGAGCAGCACCTGCTGGAAAGCGGGTCCAGCATCCTTTGATATTTTAAAGTGTTTGCTTTTTTTTTAGTAAGCCCTGCCAACAAGGCAGGACACTCCCTTCTCGTTTTTCAATACTTCATAGCAGTAAACAGATGAATGCTTCCCATATTTATAGGGAGATGCAGTTCAAACTGGAAAAAAAAACAAAAGCAGAAACGCCCCAGGCCCAAATCGTCCGCCCCTATTTTGAAACGGAGAAAAACGTCACCCCTCAAAAGGGAAACTGTGGACGGCGCCTTATGCTGATTTTCGAACGACCTGGACAAGCTAACCTGCCCTATGACCGGTCTTAGGGACCACTACGACCGGACCCTTTTTCTGCTTTCGGAAACCCCAAACGGACCCATCCTAGCAACGCTGTACTGCACGACATTGCCCCAAATGGAAAGGACACGAAACGACGAAATGCAAACCATACAAGGCGCAGCCTCTTGGCTGCGAATTTGAATGCCCAGGATGGAAGTGGGCCAAGGTTTGTACCCCCAATTGTAGTTGTACGAGCTACGAAATGCTCAAATTATATACATACCCAAGAAAGTTATGTGCATACCCAATTTCGCCTGCCCCGTTCCGAGGCATAAGCATAATTTTGTGTTCCCCAACCAAGGGTTTGCGGGGTTGAGTATACAAGATTCCACCCAGCCAGTACTTCCCAGCCACTTTTGCCTGGAGCTCCATACGCCCTACCCACCAAGAAAAAACGAATAGGCGTGGACTTGTTTTGGCTGCCATTTTGCTCCGACGGCTGACCCCCGAAATTTGTGGCAGCATGCACGGCGCATCAGAGAAAAATGGTTGGGAAACATACTGGTGATGGTTGTCAAGTCAGACAACCCCTCACCTGCTTCCCAATCCCCTACTCAGCTTCACCCCCTTCCTTTGTCCTGCTCCCCTAATGATCCCCCCTTCACGGTCTCCCCCTCCGTCAACCCCCCCCCCCGGCCCCCCCNCCCCGGCCCCCCCACCTTTGCTGGTGAGCCGAAATGTTTGCACTCCTTGCCCCCCTGGCGAACGAAGGTTAGAGGCTTCCGTAAATAGGGACATTGTGGGCAATACACCCACTCGCTGTCGAGTGCATCGGTCCGACACCACACAAGGTAGTGCGGGACCCTCCCAGTCGCGTCACGCAGGAGTTGGTTTTAATCCTCGTCGCAAATGCATATGGAGCTCCCGCAAGCCGCTCCGGCCGTGTGGGCCAGCCATACCTCGTGCGAGCCCCTACGACAAGATAGGGCCCACGCAGTATTACGCCTCTATCGAACCCGCACGCGAACCGGCATCTTGGGGGGCTGAGGTCCCAAGCGCGACTCGTCGCCGGTCGACTAGGACGCATTCCACACGCCACGCGCACACCACTATAAAGAACATAAAAATAAAAACACACATACATATGGACGTACATATACGAAACGACAGAGGACAAACAACGCGACAACACTCCTAGTCCCTTAGTAGTCATCCCATAACTTTCCGATGCGGAAATCGGATAGGCGTCGCGTGCGAGGCTTAGTATAAAACCACACTGATGCATGGCTAACTCATATCGACTCGATATGCTAGCGTACGCAAGCGGTCGCAATGATGACATACGCAAGCGGTCGCAATGATGGCGTACTATGTAGTACCCATACTCATGCGATCCTCGTTAACCTCGAGGGTCACATTCGACACTCAAGTGTCGGCTGACCCCCGCCTTGAGGGACTGATTTCTCGACGTTGGACAACCGCCAAGTGTGGTTGAGATTCACACCCTCTTCTGCACCCTGTGGAGAGTGGATGTTACACAGGTTCATTCTCGTGGTGACAGTCGTCTCTTATCGCCCTGGAGGCCAACTCCATCATCTAGGGCCTCGGGAGAAATGAAGGGGTTTTATTTTGACGACTGCCACAGACTACAACGTCCAACGATAGAAATCTTAAGGAGCAAAGGCTAAAAAGGAAAAGTCCTATTTCCCTCAAAAACATAATCTGTTTAACCCTTACGCGCAGTCATTGTAGGTCGTACGAAACACTCAGGGCATATATATTCATATATATATATATATAGAGTTATTAATATAGGACGATCACTTCTCACAGTCACAGTGAGACTCCTCTCAACCATATATATATGTATGTGAGCGCAGGCAGTCGAATTCGAAGTCCGAATCACCAAACATACCTGCAATCACATCAACGATTCAACCAAAGTTCCAAACACTACATAGGGTCAATTTCAACCATCCTTTGCTTCACACCCTTCGCTTTAGCCACACAAACCTTAACCTTAGCGCACTCTTCGAGCAATAAAACACTCAGTACCTTTGTTAAATGACCATTCAATAAAGTCCGGGTAAAAGCACAATGAAACATTTCAAACCACAGGGCTAAAGCCTTTAGGTTGAGTGGCAAGAGTGGATTGAAGTTGAATCGTAAACCGACGAATCGGCAACCGACCTGTTGTCAGTGATAACAGAAGGTGATCCTTGTAGGATCCAGCTGAATCTATTCCAGATCCTGAACCAAACGATCAAGAGGACCTATAACACAAGGCATGTCAATCCCCAAGCTAAATCTATGAGTCCAAATCGAGAGTAACCTCAATATCCCGCTTTCACCAAGAATCACTCTGTTTGGCTAATCCTTAGTCTACCCCTAAGTCAGTGTCTAATGAAAGGGTAGATCTTTGGCAGAATCTCCTCTATGGAGAGTGAATTTTCAGCATTGTCACCTCTCAAAATATAATCTAACTTCTTTAAGCTAAGAAAATTTCGGCAGCGCTTCCCGTAAGAGAAGTGCCTTCTCAGAATTTAATTCAAATATGCAAAACAAGAATGATCTCTAACTCTGGTAAGACAAAATTTGTCTAACTCCCTGAATTAGTAAAAATTTGGGCAGCACTTCCTTCAGAGAGGTAGACTTCCCCGATTTATACTATGTCAGATATGAACCCAGACATAAAACGTGAGTTCAACTAAGACAAAATTTAACTAACTCCTTAGATTTGTAGAAATTTCGGCAGCGCTTCCCGTAAAGAAAGTGTTATTCCAAGATTTCTACAAAGCTAATTTCAGAATCTAAAATGACTTTGACTTTTCAAGGTTTAATTTTGCCCAACTCCTTGAATTAGTAAAAATTTGGGCATCACTCCCTTTAGAAAATGAGGTTTTCCAAATTTTTACTAAGCCAAAAAGTCAGATAACTTGAAGCTGGACCCTGAAAAAGACAAAATTTGACTAACTCCTTGGTTTTGTATAAATTTCGGCAGCGCTTCCCATAGAGAAAGTGGCTTACCAAGATTTATACAAGATCAAGTAGAATAAATTATCCAAGAAAATGCAAAAATCGACCTAAGTAAAAATAAACTTAGCTAAAAAAATGCAGGAATTGAAACAAACTCTTATGACTCTAGCACGTAGTGATCAACTAAAGCAACTACCTATCAAACTGAAACTCAGACTAAGTAGCAGTCACACTCAGTCTCATGCAGAAAAAACCACAAAGGTAAGTACTCTCACAATCCCAAAGTCAACCTTGTCAAACAATAATTTGTAATCTCTCAATGATTTATGCCCTTATACCGAGCTTACATAAGGCATAAAGTTATGTCACCCAAGCTTATTGGAACCTGCCTAGCTCAGCCAGAATATACACAGACAAAGGGCATAATAACTTTTATCTTCTTTGGGCACATGACTAGGTCGCCCTAGTCGCCCTGAACTGTTTAAGTATCCAAATTATATATAATTGTCCGCTCTTAGTCTTACAAGGTAGCATATGACTGAGCCGATAAACTTAGTTCGAGGTCCAACCTGCCCCTTCTTACCACAAGTTTATTCTTAATTAATAATCTTTTCAGTTATGATAAGCTATAGTCAGGCTATCCAAACTTATGGAAAAATGCCTGACTAGCCTGTTCATAAGTAATATAGAATATAAACAAGTTTTACCTTCTGATTCTAGCATGTGCGTGGTTTCAGACCAGACCTCCCAAACTTATGGAAACCTGTCTGGTCTGTCGCCAAAATCCTCCCTCAGAATGAAACAAAGAGGGTCAGAGTCATCCAAACTTATGGAAAAATGTTCAACCCTCCTTCAGAAACCAAATAAGCATATAGAAAGCCCCAAAGAAAAAAAGGCGACCAAGCCATCCAAACTTATGGAAAAATGTTTGGTCCCTGAAATGACAATCACATTCAGCCCTCGCAAGTCAAAGCAACCAGACCTCCCAAACTTATGGGAATCTGTCTGGTCCTTCAGTCAATCAAAAGTAAACATAGCACTGGGCCCTCCAATCTTATGGAGACTCTCCCATCCTTTGGTTGACCCAGTCAAACATGCAATACTGCCTTCCTCCCACCTTTCCCCCACATTCAATCCCACAATCTGCTTTCAGTCAAACAACAAAAATTGAAATTGAAATTGCACATGCATTCTTTTAGTTAATTCTGGTTTGTTCTGAAAGTCAAACTAAAAGTCAAAATAGAGATGCAGATCATATACTCAGTCAAAACATAGCAATGAATACAAGTAGGGGTTATACTGGGTTTTTAGAAGGAAAGCAATGTTTACCTTTCAGTTCTCTGCCTCCAGAACTCCTCCTAAGTTCCGGCAGAGTTCCCGCAATCGGTGGATTGACTCCCCACAGAGTCTTGCTGCGGTCCTACGGGTTGCAATCCCGCCTGCCGCCTTCCTCTCAAAACAGGATTAGACTTAGAGTAAGAAAGGCAGAAGGAGGGGTTTCAGACTCTCGAGATACAAGAGAGGGACTGACTTAACTCGCAGGAGAGGGTCTTGTTATTTTCAATCGCCTGAGGGCCCCGCCATGGAAACCAAAACCCGCAGCAGCTTGGTCAAATCGAAATCCAACTGATAACTGTTGACTTCCCTGACGACCCTCTAAGTCACGGCAATCCCCCACAATACTCGCGGCTCGAAACGTCCTGAGCCCTGCTCACGATATGGGCTGCGAGCTACAAGCTTAGCCCCCCTTCTTTAAAGCCTTCTCCTTACCTGACTATTCCAATGAAGCAAGCAACACACTTCTCACAGGTAAGCTCGCGGTCTCACGGCCCGTCTCTCGCTCCTTCACCCAGCAACGAACAACGTACCAGCTAGTAAGCAAACCTGCATCTCACGCCCGTTCGGCAACTGCGCTGATCAACACAATGAGTCGTACACCTGCCAACAAGTAATCTTCAAGCTTCGCAGCTCCCTTCCAACTACTCTCTTCGGCAGGGTGAGCAACATGCCGGCTAACAGCTAGTCTCGTCAGTAGTACTTCTCATAAGTCACACCAGTCCTTCCCTATTGGGTACGATGATTAACATACTGCAGCGACAGTTCCCTGTCCGCAAAGTATGTCAAATAACAAGACTTGCCTACCTTACCGCAGACAGAAATCGGCCACTAGATTCGCTAAGATCGGTCATATACCATTATCACCCATAGAAACAGGAAGGAGTTCTCAATTTGTCAATCCTCATTGTGCACGCAGTGCTGTCCTTCCAGCCTCTTTCCCTTCCACAACCTTGCTTTCACCTTTCTCTTGCTGTTGTCTGATACCTTCAGTTGTTCTTGTTGAAATCGTTTCCTCTACTCATCCTCTGACATGCCTGGCTGTTGCTTCGACCAATTTCAAAAAAAGAACTAAGCAAAATTTTGGCCCGCTTGTAACTCGTTGTTATAGCTCAGCATTCAATTCATCATACACGGTTCATTCATTCCTCGCTGCTACGAAGGTACGTCCTCATTTATCCCCCCCCTTTTTGCATACTTCGTACATATTTACGATTCCAATGATATTGATGGTCTGGGAAGACAACCACGTCATAACGATGAAGCACCCAACTACGACTCTTGCTTCCCTTCTCATCGAATATAAAAACAAAACGAGGGGGAACCTTTCACTACATCACGGGTGGATTCACCGTTCAACTACTACGTTAAGGTAGGGCACTTGCTCCCGCTTGCTGCTCAGCCCTCAGTTTTGACGGACGCACCTGGGTGCTCTCCATGCCAGGTTCATTCAGACTCTGGTGAACGAAGGTTACGAACGGAAGGGAGACCGAGGTGAAGACCATGACCGGGACCGGCCCCAAGCGACACGAGCAAGATCGCGGCCCCGACGGGCAGTGGTTGGATCAAACTAACAACAGTGACCAGATGAAAATGAATCTTCCATTGAAACATGAAAAGATTCGATCATTTTTCCTATACCCAGCCCTCTCAGCCAATATCAGTCGAAACGCTTGCCGAATCCGCAATCTGACGTGATTAAAGTGTTTGGAGCACCTCAAAACCCCACTTTAGCATTCCCTCTTCACTTGCTTTTATTAATAAACGAGTGAAATATGCCTCTCACCCCCAGTCATCTTTCTCCTTGACACTCTCCACGCAGCCACATTTTCTCCTATCTCCTTACACAAACCTCCATTCCCGAAACTAACATCATTGTTGAACTCGCCATGACTTAGAACCCCGGAATCGCCTCTTCACTTGCTCAATTCCGCCAAGGATCGAGTAAGTTATGTTTTTTTCCCCCTACCATACCCGTTTCCTCCTTTCCTCCGCGCGAGTTGTGTTTTCTTACTCTCCTCCTCTACCGATCTACTGCTGAAACTAACACTAGTTCTGAACTCGCCCGGTCCAAGAACCCCCATCTACCATTTCCCCCCCCTGAAACTGATGCAGAACGGGTGAGTTACGAACCCAACCCTCCGCCATAGCTTCTTACCCCGTCGCCTGCGCCATCTTCATATTGCCTTCGCATGCACCTTGCGCACAACCCCGTCCAAGTTCGTTAATTCTTTTCTGGCTTTACTACGCCTCGTTTACGAGTTGCGCACTACCCCAGACACCACAAAGCGCTCCTGTTGATTGATGCAAATAGAAGGTCGTTGGTCATGGAAGTAGGAGAACGTCTAACACTTCACCTGTCGATCAGTCCCTGTCAGAAGGATACTGTTCCAGCGCACTTCTCATGCCTAGTTGTGGCCACTGCCTGCGTCGAAGGGGGGGGGGAAGGCACAGGACCCGCCTCAACGCCCTGTAGTGCAAAGTAGGTGAAGCGGGTCCTGGTGTAGAGCTTGGCAGTAGTTGCAAAATAATCAAATGAGACTCTTGCTGGTCAAAATGACTTGTTGCTAAACACTTTGGGCCGCACAGCCAATACCGCGGCAACCTTTTACTGGTGCCCTCTGGCCCCGCCCAGGCATAACCCAGCACCTTGCGGGTCTCGACATGCATACTCACACACAAACCTTTTGCAGCAGACGGTCGGCGAAGGACCGTTTACCCACAAACAACTCCCGCCATCCGAGTTTCTTTCCCACTCGTGGTTAATTATCCAGTGGCTTGTATGCACTTCGAACTCCTCGGTCCGTGTTCCAAGACGGATAAGGGCGAGGAATTTCGCCGGCACCCCGAACACGCTTGAATCCGCAGGTCAAGGTCCTCGACCATCACGACGGCCTTTAAATCCCGCATCGTGCCTGAGTCAAAGGAACGCCGAAACAAAATAATAATAAAACAACAATAAATAAAAATGTTTAGCAACTTTAAATCTTTAGGATATGACGAACGAGGAAAAAAAAGGCTGCTAGTACCGTTCTGACGCCGCCGACGGCAAAACCAAGGGGGATAGCCCCGTCGGGCCCTCAACCCCTCGGTCCCTTCGCGCTACTCCGACACCCTCGCATCGTCGCCGCTCGACCTCGATCCTTGAATCTCCTCGTTGAAAGTCCGACACCATGATAACCAATAGTGCTAGGCCCAAGACCGAGTCTAGCATTGACTAACCCCTACGTAAATAGATAATGCGCGACGTGAAAATTTACCAAAACACCCTCAACTTCACATTATTGTCGATGTCGTCCTCCACACGTACGCATGAGTCACCGGTAACGCATCAGTCAAGAGACAAAATATTTTTTGACCCTAATTTAATCAAAAATAAAAATCTGGCCAGTGATCAACGTCGGTTTCCACAATCATAAAAAATGAAAGAGATCACGCGTGCCATAAGTCTACGGGTCCACACACTCTCTACTCTGACCAACCACCTTGTCAATGTAAACCATAGACTCAGTCGCGCCTTGCGTGGTATACTCAAGACTTTAACCCAAACTTATTTTCTGTTACTTGCAAAAACCAGGGCGGATACCCTTGTAAGGGTATTCACACCGACATCTTACCGGATCATATTAAGCGATGTCCCCGTCGCTTTCGAAAAAAAAAAAGCCATAAGTCCATTCAAACTCCAAAAATGTTGACAAGAAAGAAACCAATCCAATCAGCCGACAGACTAAGGTTCGAGGCCTCCAACAATCCATGCCCGTACAACTATATGATGCCAGGATTCTAACCTGGGTCTCCATTGTCCTGACACTAGGACGCCGGTGTATTAGACATACGTACTACAACATAAGTCTCAGCGGCCCTCTCAATTGTCCTCTCGCCTTTGTCCTAGACAAACGCCGACTTCTCGTTAAGTGTCCCTAGTTTCTACCCTGCAAGCAGGGCCAAAATCAGGGACGAGGGCCCTAACCGAGACGTTTGAAGGCATTCTTGCCTCCCTCCAACAATTCTCGCAATCAAACATATATATACACAATCTCATCATAGACTCTTCTTGCAGTCTAGTACAGGAAGGTCAGGTCTCTATCCTGACCCACCATAGTCTGGGTGATCGTGCCAGATCTATGGCCCACCACATTGTTATTTTAGTGGTAGTGCCCTCGCAGGTTGTTCCACGATAGACTTTTTCCTGATACGCATTCAATCAGAGCTAAAAAAGACTCAACTCTTATCCCACGCCATCCCGCGGCAGGTAAAACCCTCCCGGGTGCCCACACCCCTTTAAACCACCGGTCCCCCCGCCACCGAAAACCCCTAGTCCCCGTGAGTTAGGGCCGGGTTGTACGGAGGCCGACAGGTCCAATCCCGCCATTTTGCAAGCGACAACTTTGCCGATTTTGTGTGCTCAGACGAAATCATGAAAATGTCTGAAAATTTGAGGGTCCGTATATTAGGTCGTGATCTTTAAGGAAAAAATATCAGCAAAAAAAAAAATCATTTTCACGGTGAAATATTCGTCGCGCCGATTTGGTCTATTTCCAATTACAGAGGCCGACGAGTCCAATCCCGCCATTTTGCAAGCGGCAATTTCGCCGATTTTTTGTGCTCAGAAGGAATTATGAAAATGTCTGAAAATTAAAGGGTCCGTAGATTAGGTCGTGAACTTCAGAGAAAAATATCAAGAAAAAAAAATCATTTTGATGGTGAAATATTCGCCGCGCCAATTTTGTTTATTTATGATTTTTGTTGCAAATTCCGTACGGAGGCCCGCCCGGTTTTCCACGCTGTGCTACCGGTACCCGTCGTGAAACGGCGCTACTGGTACCCCCGAGGTTTTCTGACGTCAGGAGGACCGGTGATTTAAGTCTTTACCCCTTTTGGCGAGACGTGGACTCGCTGCCAGGTTGCGCCGGTCAGCAACCGACACTAGGGGTTGTGCCCTAGTGATTCTAAACTTTATCGTTAACTTGGTATTCTCATAAATGCTCAGGATTTAGCACAAGCGGTTGGACGGTGTGTCGCAACAATACAGGTCTATTGTGGGACTACGCAAAGGTCTGTCACACATAAAAGACATTTACCAGTCCTCTGTTGGACAACACAAAGAGAACACGGCAACCTCTCCACTATCACAAAACATAATCACCGCCAAGTCCGCAAGACCGTGGCCCTCTCACTTGATCAGAGCAAGAAGACCACACATCCGAAAGACATATCCCAATGAAGATTTTTGCGACCTTTACAAAAATTCCACCAATGGTCAAGCAAAACATGATCCTCCTCGTCAGACTTTATTATCCAAAACCAACTTACAATGCCATTGAATCTATTAACCACCCTTCATACGAAGGAGGTCTCACTCAATAGGTCTCCCAACCATCCCTTCTCTGTTTAGGATGAACTCTCATTTGACCTTTCATTAAAACATTTTCCCTCTCTAAAGATGAGTCTTCCAATAAGCACAAGACCACCTTCCCACTTGAAGGTGTCTCCACCATAAAACAACTCAAACTGAAAGACCAACTTATGGGTCTTTACCACAACTCAATCAATAAACATCTGGCACGGTAAGCGCTCGAGTCTCAAAGACCCATAAATCCCTTAGAATTCTCACACTTTCACAAAAACAGACTGCAATCTCTCTCCTTATACACGGCCCTATCACCCCCCCGTGGGCAGATCGCACGAGTATACCAAATAATAGACCGTTCATGTCCATTCACATTCACAAAATACATAGCACACAAAATGTCTCTCATACTTCTCTCTCACAAAACCATCATACATCAGGATAAAACTACACATGTGAGAGTGATTGTAATCGTCATATACAAAGAGATAGTCTCAGATAAAAACTCAACTCAAATATACACTCCCAAATGTAATATCACAACTCAAAAGCGAACCAATATGGTCTTGAATTACATATATACACATAGAGTTGAAAAATCTCAACTCAAACTGACACCAGTATTACACAAAAATCAAGGTCTCCCTGACCAGAGCTAAAACTAAAACAGTCTTAATTAGGGCGTAATCGCATCCCTCAAATCGGAGGGATCTAAGTAATTCAAGACATATCTAAGTAACGAAGCGACATAACGAATCATTCATACACAAATCTCACATACTATATTTATAGGTTAGAGAGTCTACCTCACACACGCCGATGTCTCCTCCTAAGCCTCTTATACCTTTCACACATGTTCAACCATCCTGACCTAAACACAAAATAGGTCTCATATCTTCTTCTCTCAACGGTAGGTCTAGTGGAATAAACTTTTCATTTCGTAATAATGTCCTTAAAACCACTTCTTGCTCTATCCGCAGGAGAAATTCCAATAACTCGATTCGAGACAGTCGTAACATATACAGTTGTTTTATTGGGGTTCCTCCCACCTACAACTTAGGTTATCTTACAGGACCATTATTACGTAATCCTCTTGGTATGTTGTCAGGCTCCCTGCTGACTAAAATACGAAATTAAAATCACACAATTGGTTATCCTGCTATCCTAGCTCTACGCTCTTGTACATACAACTGAATCTACTAAAGGTAAAACAAGCCAAAATGAGCCAGGACCATCTTCTGACTGAACATTTTCCAAACTTAAGAGTTAGGGTTACTCCTCTCTTCATACTACTACACTCTCTCTAACCCCATCTCTTTATCAACTTTCACGCCCTTCAACCATTCTATCCTCTCTTTCTCGTTCCTTTCGCTGCTTTACCTACCCGGCTACCATCTGAACTACCGCTCATCATGCCTTTCTCTTCCCTGTATTCCACTTATGGTTTCGTTGGCGTCCATCACGCCCGATAATGCCTTCTCTGCCGCCACCACGCCCTTCATTGCCTCGTCCTCCATCCCCGCGGCCTCTTTCAGTTTGCCGCGTTTGGCTTCCTCCATTGGCCACGCCACTTTGTGACGCTTGTTGGGTTGGTGGCCGCAACAGTCCCATAGGCCAAGCTAGTCGGATTTGCATTGGGGGAGGCCCAGACACCACCATGCTCATTTGTGGACCCAAACAACTGCCTTGTGCCCATGGCACACATGGATTATATATCGGTCACAGACCCTCTTGATTATATGGCGTCCATTACCTATTTAGTTCCCGCTCGGTCGACATAGGCCCCTTTGTGTTGCTTTGTTCCCCACTGCTAGTGGGGCGACCGCTACTTGTCGCGAACACTGCCCCTTTTCGGTACCTTGACCTCCCTGGGCCAGGTTTTTCGCTTTCCGCTGTGCTTTCGTTAACTGGGAGGTTCAAACTCCTCTTTTTCCCCTGTCATCCCCTTTTCTTTGCATCTCCGAGGGGTATGACCGGCCTTTCCACAACAATCACATACCATCATTGCCCGGTGTTCTCGCCACCTCTTACTCCTTTCCTTTTTCTGACTTGTAGTTGATAGGGCTTCCACGTTAATGAGCCCCCCTCCTTGGATCATACGCAACAACAGGTGGGGCTATGCTAGATTTCTGCTCCTCCTTTATCTCAATCAACCCCTCACCTCCATCTCTCTCTGGACGCAAGTTCGCCTCTTCGAGGTTTCTCTACGGAGGAGTGACTCCCGATCATCCCCCTTTGTCTCTGATGCATCCTGCCCAACCGGTCTACTTGATATTCCTTCATGAACCTTCCTCTTGCCACGCCTGGCTTCTTCTAGTCGCGTTAACCTCTCTTCCAATATCCCAACTTGCCTTTGTATATCACTCAATTCTCCTTCTGTTGACGCAACCCCGGCTGATTGCATGGGACCTTCATCGAGTTGGCCTTCCATTCTCTTCTCCGGAAACCTCAATTTTAGTGAAGTGTCCAGCCCATCCCAGATCTGTGACTTTAACATGAGAGTGTACACCTCCTCACTCAACTCTTTGCAAACGAACAATGACAAGATGCTCCATATCGCCTTTTCGTCTCACATCTTCGTCAGAAAGAAGTCATGATAGTCGCGTAGGAAGGCAAATAAATTCCTTCCTTGAAACAGCAGGGCACGAAGGTCCGGGGCATCGAGTCGTTCACCGACTTGCACAACAGTACTTTACTGAGGCACGAGCTCTTCCAGTGCAGGATTTTGGTAAAACCACTGTCTTCAGCCATGACGTTGGTACCGGCCTTACACGCATGACAAGCAATCGATCATCAGACTGTGGCGCAAGAAGACTCAAAACAAGTAAGGTTGGTAGAAACTGCTAATACTCAATTCACACTGACCACTTTCTCATTCACTTCACAAGGTCTAAACTTTTAATCACCCCTATTCTAATTTTAAGGGTACTATGAGCAGTATACAACCTAGATGCAGCTGGCAGAGTGTGAAGGTACTCCCTATCTGCCTGCTACCGCCCGAATCTCGCCCCAATCTACACTCCTTGCATCTGGATCGTGGGAGCTCGCAAAGGCATCAACGACGTTGACCAAGTTTCTCAGTCCTTGACCATGGGGTAAGAATCTTTGGTCCAGGTACAGACCATATATCAGCTCGCACGTATAACGTGCATATCCCCACGCTCGCACCCTCGCAGTGGCCTCTGCCGCGGCCTCTACTCTTGCCTGTCCCCCAAAGATTTCTTCTACTAAGAATTCAGGCAAGATAACTCGTAATGGGGTTAAGGGAAATGCAAACTCCTTGGCGTGTTTGACCTCTACATGGGTCACTACCTGCCCCTCTCCTTCCTTGACCATGCCTCTCGCCCATTTTGCGGCAACTCCCTCATCTACCCTCGACGGCCTCGCGAGTAGGCTTTCATGTCCAAGGGTCAACTCAATCTCATGCAGGACTCAAAACAATGGTGGAGGATACAGGGTCACTCTTACTATCGCGCAATCCTGATCATCATCATATCTAGACTCGATCCAGACAAAGATCCCCTTGTCTATCAGCACGCCCCACCAGGAAGAGATATACCCCCCTTCCTTGGAGAGAAGGTTAACAATAGTCGTATTTTTCATCACCACTTCAGGACACCCTTCAACACTTCAGGATGCAGCCTGCCTAAACAGGTGGTTTTCAGGGTCTTCGAACCTTTTACCACTTCAGGACCATTCAGGTCTGAAAATCCCAAATGGTCCTAAAGTGGTGAAAGGTCCGAAGATCCTGAAAACCACCTATTTAGGCAGACTGCATCCTGAAGTGGTGAAGGGTATCCTGAAGTGGTCAAGTGAGAGTTTTGGGCAGTCTGAAAATCCTGAATGACCCTGTAGTGGTGAAAGGTCCAAAGACCACGAAAACCACCCTTCACCACTTGAGGATGCAGCCTGCCTAAACAAGTGGTTTTCAGGGTCTTCGGAGCTTTCACCACTTCAGGACCATTCAGGATTTTCAGACCTGAATGGTCCTCAAGTGGTGAAAGGTCCGAAGACCCTGAAAACCACCTGTTTAGGCAGGCTGCATCCTGAAGTGCTGAAGGGTGTCCTGAAGTGGTGATGAAAAATACGACTATTGTTAACCGTCTCTCCAAGGAAGGGGAGTATATCTCTTCCTGGTGGGGCGTGCTGATAGACAAGGGAATCTTTGTCTCGATCGAGTCTGGATATGATGATGATCGGGACTGCGCGATAGTAAGAGTGACCCTGTATGCTCCACCATTGTTTTGAGTCCTGCATGAGATTGAGTTGGCCCTTGGACATGAAAGCCTACTCGCGAGGCCGTCGACGGTAGCTGAGGGAGTTGCCGCAAAATGGGCGAGAGGCAGGGTCCAGGAAGGAGAGGGGCAGGTAGTGACCCATGTAAAGATCAAGCACGCCAAGGCGGTTGCACTTCCCTCAACCCCATTATGAGTTGTCTTGCCTGAATTCTTAGCAGAAGAAAGCTTTGGGGGACAGCCAAGAGTAGAGGCCGCGGCAGAGGCCGTGGCAGAGGCCGCTGCGAGGGTGCGAGCGTGGGGATATGCACGTTATACGTGCGAGCTGATATAGTGAATGGTCCGAAGGTCCGAAGTGGTGAATGGTCTTGAAGTGGCGAATGGTCGGAAGGTCCGAAGATCCAAAGTGGTGAATGGTCCTGAAGTGGTGAAAGGTCCGAAGACCCTGAAAACCATATGTTTAGGAAGACTGCATCCTGAAGTGGTGAAGGGTGTCCTGAAGTGGTCAAGTGAGAGTTTTGGGCAGTCTGAAAATCCTGAATAAAGTGGTGAAAGGTCCGAAAACCACGAAAACCACCCTTCACCACTTGAGGATGCAGCCTGCCTAAACAAGTGGTTTTCAGGGTCTTCGGAACTTTCACCACTTCATGACCATTCCTGATTTTCATACTTGAATGGTCCTGAAGTGGTGAAAGGTCCGAAGACCCTGAAAACCACCTGTTTAGGCAGGCTGCATGCTGAAGTGTTGAAGGATGTCCTGAAGTGGTGATGAAAAATACGACTATTGTTAACCTTCTCTCCAAGGAAGGGGAGTATATCTCTTCCTGGTGGGGTGTGCTGATAAAGAAGGGGATCTTTGTCTGGATCGAGTCTGGATATGATGATGATCGGGACTGCGCGATAGTAAGGGTGACCCGGTATGCTCCACCATTATTTTGAGTCGTGCATGAGATTGAGTTGGCCCTTGGACATTAAAGCGTACTTGCGAGGCCGTCGAGGGTAGCTGAGGAAGTTGCCGCAAAATGGGCGAGAGGCAGGGTCCAGGAAGGAGAGGGGCAGGTAGTGACCCATGTAGAGATCAAGCACGCCAAGGAGTGGCCATAATAAACACCCGCAGATACAAATAGCAGTAAGAGTATACCACTCTACTCCCCGACTTTGGTAGAAGTATACTGTAGCGAGGGGCAATGTAATCCTCTTTAGAAAGGATAACATCTCAAATTCTTGAGCTCCGCTGTCGGCGTGAATACCCTTACAATGGTATCCACCCTGGGTTTTTGCAAGCGACAGAAAATAGGTTTGTTTTAAAGTTTAAGTATACCGCGCTAAGCGCGGCTGCGTCTACGTATTTACGACGGCAGGATGTGTGACTAGAGTAAAGAGTGCGTGGGCGCGCAAGTTTGAGGCGCGCGTGATTCATCCCCTGATATTGATTACGAAACCGGCGTGGACGCCGGTCTGTTTATTTTTATTTTTATTTTTATCTTTAAGTTTTTATTTCTGGTTACTCCTGTTTAAACTAGGATCTAGGGGATATTTTCTTTCGATGGCTACGTTTGACCAAGTCGAGCGCGCGTGCGGAGAACGACCCCGACGACGGCATCGACAACGACAGTGCGACTTCGTGCGGTGAGCGGGGTGTCGTAGGATGGCGCGCGGGGCAATTATGACACAGTATAAGCAAGCCGGCACGGGCACTGGGGAGTCACGTAGCCAGTTTGTGGGCCCAAAGCGCCGCGCCGCGCCGCCTTGTATGGTACTCTGCGGGCGTTGGTCTCAGGCTTGGGCATAACCCTATAGGTTATGACACTTGGTTCGTGAGATGGAAGTGCAAGGGTCGAGACTGACGGGCGACAACGAAGGAGCGGTGGAGTAGCGAGAAGCTGAGGGGTTGAGGGCGCCGCAGGACTATCCCCCTTAATTTTTATTGGGGAAGCCCGATCGCGGGGCCGCTCCGCAGGGCGAAGGAGGCGCTGGCCGGCCGCACGGTCCGTTTTCCGTCGGCTGCCCCTTTTTATTTTAGAGTTTTGTTTCGAATTTTACTACTTTGCTTCCGGCCGTTTGTTTCTAGATCCCACTAAGGTTCCGGCACTTCCCCCACCAGCAGGCTCGGGGTGAAGGCCGAGCGGCTTTYGAGGAGAGCCGCGTGTGTTCWCCCCTCACCGGTAGGCTGGTATAAGGGCCACTTGGCCTTTGGCCGTACCAAGGGGTCACTGCCCCGGGCGGGGTACGTATTGATTGCCCGTTGGAGGCCCGAAAGGGTGGCAACTCTTAGTGGGCAGAGCGGGTCGGGGGCCGACACTGATGTATGAGTCGGTCGACAGGCTCGAGGCGGGTCGCTGCCAAGGGCGAGTTCTTCGGGACATTCGTTAAAATTGGAGCAATACAGAGAAGAGTAGCATGGACCCGGTGCAAGGATGACATGCATAAGTCGGGGAAGGGCCCGACAGCCAAACGCTTTGCCTTTTGTTGACACTTCACTGTTGTCGGGCCGTGCCGTGTCGGAGCGGGGGAGACAGGGACAGAGTCGACGGAGCCGACGGGGCAAAAGCGGATAGCAGAGCGAGCAATAGACAGTGGGGCTGGTCGGGCAGTATGGCGCGGTGCAGTAGTGAAGGCGGATGAATCGGGACGTGAACCGCGCCAAGGTGCATTCGGGTGTGTGGGTGAAGATGGCGGGGTGGATAACTCACAGCTCGCCCGTTTCTTAGCGCAATCGGGCGAGCAAAGAGTTGATTTCAGGGGTTAAAAGGTGGGCGACCCCGACTACAGTGTTAGTTTTAGGATTAGATTAGTAGATTGTGAGTTAGTGAGAAAGTCAGTGAGGGGAGCTATGGCAGAGAGATGAGGGGGTGGGATGGCGACGGGAAAACGCCCGTTTTTCTACGAAAGCGAGTGTCTGCAGGGTCGAAACTGGCAGTCGAGGGGCGGGCGACGCCGAGTATGAGGTTAGATAAGAGAGATAGTTAGCAGGAGGAGAGTTAGAGGAGGGATGGACTGCGAGGGGTGAGGAGGAGAGAAGATTCGAATGAACCCGGATGGGTTCCCACGTTAGGTGCATGCGGAAGAGGAAGGGAGAGAGAGTATCGATCCCACCCGTTCCTTGATGAAAACGGGTGGGAGAAAGGTCTATCCCAATGTCTTGGAGTAGGGCGAAGCCGGTAGTGTTGTTAGTTTCAGTGCTAAATTAGTAGATTGAGGGGTTAGTGAGAACAAGGCTGCGCGGTGGCTATGGCGGGGCAACGAGGGAGGGCGAAGTGCTCGCCCCTCTCTTGATGAAAAGGAGCGAGAGAGGAGGCGCTCCGGAGGGTTTGGAGAGTGGCGACATCGAATATTAAGTTAGTCTTAGTAGAGCACTAGTAGAATAGGAGTTAGTAGAGATAAAGACTGCGCCGAGATATGGCGGGGAAGAAGGTAACCCGCCCGTTTCGTAGCAAAAATGGGAGAAGGAGGGCGCTAGTTTGGGGTTTTAGGACATGGCGAGCATGACGGGGGAGTTAGTTTTGAAGGGGGGGGGGTGACTAGGATTGATGGCACGAAGAGGAGGAACTKCGCCTGGGAGAGGGGAGCAACTTTGAGAAAACGAATGAATCTAGCCACCTTTTGAGTAGAAGATTCATTCGTTTTTCCCTCTTCGCTTGTCGGGTCCTAAAGGTGGGATAAACGCGCAGCGCAGACGCGCCACAGGG
>BFEA01000467.1:218816-247772 GCA_003427395.1 Chara braunii | reverse complement strand
TTAGACCCTTCTATAAGTTTAGGGGGTGTGATTGCTTTGGAGACTGGGATGTCCCCATAAGTTTGGGGAGACCCAGTGCTATGGTTTTGCATGGAAAGTCAGGTTGTTCTATAAGCTTAGGTGGCCTGACTGCTCTGACTTGCGAGGGCTGGATTGTGTTCGATTTTTAGGGACTCGGGACTCTCTATAAGTTTAGGTACCCTGAGTTGCCTTGTTTTCTTGGGTTTTTCCTAAGTTTCTTTTGTTCCTGAACGAAGGGGTCAAGCCGTTCTATAAGTTCAGGTGACGCATTCTCTTTCTGCTTTTATTTCAAGAAAAGGAACCTGGCAAATGGCAGACTCTTTTGTAAGTTAAGGGGGTCTGACTCGATGCCACGCACATGGTGGTTTAGAGAGAAATGAAACTTGCAGAGAGTTAGATCCTTCTGTAAGTTGAGGGGGTCCGACTTAAAGCCTCGCACATGCTGGAACCCAACGGTTATAATTTGGCTATACTTTATTATTGTTTTATTTAAGAACGAGCTAATCAGACTGTTCTATAAGTTTAGGTGGTCTGATTATAGCCTATCACAACTTGAAAAGAGTATAATCAAGAGTAAAATTGGTGGTAAACTGGGGCAGACTGAACTTAAGTTAGTTCAGTCATATGCAGCCTTAGAAGACGAAGGGAAGACAGGTATATATAACTTCGATATTTTAAACAGTTCAGGGTGAGTAGAATGGTCTAGTCATATGCCCTAAGAAGAGAAAAGTAGTTGTGCCCTATGTTTTGTGTATATTCAATGGCTTCGTTAGGGGCATTCCATAAGTTTGGGTGACCTAACTTTATGCCTTATATAAGTTGGATATAAGGGGCTAAGTTACTGAAAGATTATGAACTATTGCCTGTCCAGATAAATTTGGGATGGTGAGAGTACTGACCTCTGTGGTTTGGTCTGCATGTGGCTGAGTGAGGTTACTACTTGGTCTGAGTTTCAGTTTGATAGGTAGTTGCTTTAGTCGCTCGCCACGTGCTAGAGCTATAAGAGTTATTTTCAATTCCTGCATTTTCTGAGCTAAGATTTTTTTTACTTAGATCAATTCTTGCATTTTCTGGGATCATTTTTTGTACTTGGCTTTGTATAAATCTTGGCGAGCTATTTCTCTACGGGAAGCACTGCCGAAATTTCTACAAATCCAAGGAGTTAGTCAATTGTTGATTTGATAAAGTTCAACTTGTCTTTTCTTTATATCTGACCTAGTAAAAATCTGGAAAGTCTCCTTTTCTAAAGGGAGTGCTGCCCAAATTTTTGATAATTCAGAGAGTTAGACAAAATTGAACTTTGAGAAGTCAAAATTACTTTCAAATTCTGGACTTGGCCTTGTATAAATTTTGGAATAACACTTTTCTAAAGGGAGTGCTGCCGAAATTTCTGCAAAACTAAGGAGTTGGTTAAATCTTGTCTAAGTTCAACTCAAGTTGTTTTTTGAGTTCATATCTGACTTAGTGAAAATCCGGAAAGTCTCCCTTTCTAAAGGGAGTGCTGCCCAAATTTATACTAATTCAAGGAGTTTGACAAAATTTGACCTTCCAGAGTTAAAGATTATTTCTATTTTTCATATTTGGACTTATATAAATTCTGGAAAGACACTTTTCCTACGGGAAGCGCTGCCGAAATTTCCTTTGTTTAGAGGAGTTAGATTATATTTCGACAGGTGACGATTTTGACAATCCACTCTATATAGGGAAGATTATGCCAGGGTCTACCTTTGCTTTGGACACTGCTTAAAAGTAGGTTCAGGCTTAATCAATTAGGAAGATTTTGAGTGAGAATGTGTTATGGAGTTGTATTCTCCATACACTTATGATTTTAGCTTGGGGATTTGTCTGTCTTGTGTTACAGGTCCTCTTGATCGTTTTATTCAAGTTCAGGACTAGATTCAGTTTGATCCCTTGAGGATCATCTTCTTTTATCATTGATAACAGGTCGGTTGCCGATTCGTCGGCTTGCGATTCAACTTCAATCCACTCTTGCCACTCAACCTAAAGGTTTTAGCTTTGTGGTTTGAATTGTTTCATTGCGTTTTCACCCGGACTTTATTGAACGGTCATTTAACTGAAATACTGAGTATTTATTTTGGGGAGTTGCACAAGAGTGAGGTTTGTATGGCTAAAGCAAGGGGTATGAGCATAGAGAATGGTTGAAGTTGACCCCGTATAGTGTTTGGACTCTGGTGGAATCTTTGATGTGATTGCATGTATGCTTGGTGATTCGGACTTGGGATTTGACTGTCTGCGCTCACATAAATATATATATGGTTGAGAGGAGTCTCACTGTGACTGTGAGAAGTGATCGTTCTTCATTAATAACCCTCTATATATATGTGTATATATATGTCTCCAGTGTTTCGTGCGGCCTGCCGGGACCGCGCGTAAGAGTAAAACAGATTATGGGTTTGAGAGAAAAGGGAGACCCCCTTTGACCCTTTGCTTTTTAGAGATTTTTTATAGTCGGACGTTGGTCCTGGACCGGGATTCAAGGTTCTTGTCCAGGACATCCCAAGCCCTAGACTCTGCAGGGAAGGAATCTGCCCTTGTGCAGAACCTATTTGCCTTGCCTATCGAGACGCTCAGACCTAAGGCCGGAGGTCTGGCGACGGCGGCACGACTTTACCTTCAGCCGTGCAATGTCGTGAAGGATTTGACCCTCACGACACTTCGAGTCTGACACTTGAGTGTCATAAGCGGTACTCGGATCCACGAGGGACCGCTTGATTTTAGGCAACAAATAGTACGTCATCATTGCGACTGCTTGCGTACGCTTGCATTGCGAATCAGTATGAGTTAGCCCTGCGTCCGCGTGGTTTTATACTAAGTCTCTGTCGTGACGCCTATCCGATTTCCGCATCGGAAAGTTATGGTTGGCTACCGAGGGGCTAGGAGCGTTGTCGCGTTGTTCGTGTTGTGTCGTTTCGTATGTGTGCGTGTGTGTGTTTTATTTTTGTGTCCGTAAAAGTGGTGTGCGCGTGGTGTGTGGGATGCGTCCTAGTCGACCGACGACGAGCCGCGCTTGAGACTTCAGCCCCCCAAAATGTCGGTTCGTGTGCGGGTCCGATAGAGGCGTATTATCGCGCGTACCCCCTATGCTACTGCGAACGAGAAACGCCCTCGGCTGGTCCACCTCTGTGATTGCAACTGATCAGCTTTTGTACTGTGGACTGGTAGCTCGGCGGGGATACGCCCACCGAAGGGAGGTGACAGCTCCCGTAAGGTGGAGGTAAGTAGTGCCTCGCGTAGGCCCTATCCTGTCGTAGGGGCTCACGAGAGGTATGGCTGGCGCACTCGGCCGGAGCGGCTTGCGGAAGCTCCATAATATATTCACGACGAGGATTTAGTCCAACTCCTGCGTGACGCGGCCGGAAGGGTCCCGCGCTGCCCCGTGCGGTGCCGGACCGATGCGCTCGACACCGCTCAAAGATCAAGCCTCACTGTTTCTCCCTCTGATTCCAGCACTCACTCGTTGCAGACCCTTGCTGACAAGGTAAGCAACCTCACCACACACGCTTCGTGATGTAATGTCCCGTCTTGTGCTGGTGAATGCACTTGACACAAAAATAGTTGGGGATTCACCCCCTACTTTCCTGTGGCAAGTAGTGGCTGCTTCCCTTACAGACCATGGTCTAACAAGGCTCAATAACTTTTCTTCTATTCAGTAGTAGTACAGTTATTTTATCACACGAAATATAACAACAACACCCCACTATGGACCAGGAACATGGTTCCGGCGTGGGTCTCACTACTACATACAAGACAAAATTATAGCTTCTTCAAAGCGATCTCTCAGGGAAACAATAACATAAGATTGCAACCTTCCTTGGGGTAAACCTTACATATTGACTGTTCCCTGAGAAGAACTTATCCCCAGGAAGTAGTCACTCCATTCACCTCTTAATCCGCATCAGACCTGGATTCTGCGCAATGCTTCTACCCTTTTTTTAAGAACAATCCAAATGCACAGACTTTAACAGACAATCATAAATCAATAAACGGACTTGAGACACTCATATAGATCCTTACAGATCAATAAACTTAAATACATACCTCAAATAAATAACTCATATAAATATTCTTGAAAAGGATGGTAATTGATATAATATAACATCAAGCGCATAGTCCTCACATAACCAGACACTAGACACGCTTTCTTACATTAAATCTGACATATATAGATGAGTTCAACATATAACTCATAAGAGATGCCCTCATAAAAGAATAGTCTCAAGTCCTTAGTTCCAACCCATAGATTTAAATGGATGGTCCAAGCTTGGAGAGGTTCAAGTGAAGGTCACCTACATCTTGGTGCCCTATCAAAAGTAAGGAAAACAGTCTTAGTATTAGCCCTTTCATTGTTATCCGAGTTGCCTCTAGGATCAAATATCCCTTTTTGCCGAAAGGGTGTCATATAGACCTACTGCTTCTCGTAGTTTTTTCGGTTAAGGTCATAACTTGCTGTTCACCGCATCTGCCTTATATGCCTAATTCACAATTCATCACGCGGGACAGACTTCACACTTCCATTATTATATAAGTTGAACAATCACTTAAAATCCTGACTCAAGGACCTCAGTCCATACTCATAAAAAAAAACTTTCAGCGTCCTTAGCCTAACTCTCCTCGACGTCCATCAATGACTTCTAACACATTAGGCATTCTTACACGTCTTCGGTCTCACTCTGATGCAAAGGTACCAAGTTGTCCTCACAACCACTCAGATAACCTTTTCGACCATAATAGGTACCCTATAGGGTCAAACTTCCACAATGGACATTCTTAGCCATGTTAATGTCACCTCATCTCACCTTAGCTATATCAAACATGTAAATCATCGTCCAAACTCGTCTACTATCAGGGTCAGAAGAGATACCCAACTTCCATCATACTAGTCGGAGTACGTGAGCTCATAGTCATAACGTCGATCTCTCTCGCCTCCTTTATAGTACTAGCCAAAACCAACTCACACAATCAACTTCCACTCGCTCTCTATCCAATACCATCAATCGATTAACCATAAAATTCCAAAGAAAACTTCTCATTTTGGCTAGTTCTCACATTCCCAAACTCGGATGTCGTTCCACCAGGGATAATGGCAGACAACCGTTATCCCCGGCAACGGCGCCACCTGTCGAGCGCATCAGTCCTGCCCCTCACAAGGCAGCGCGGGACCCTCCTGGCCGCGTCACACATGAGTTCGTTTTAATCCTCGTCGCAAATGCATATGGAGCTTCCGCAAGCCGCTCCGGCCGAGCGCGCCAGCTATACCTCTCGCGAGCCCCTACGACAGGACAGGGCTTACGCAAGGCACGACTTACCTCCACCTTACGGGAGTTGTCACCTCCCTTCGGTGGGCGTATCCCCGCCGAGCTACCAGTCCACAATACGAAAGTTCATCAGGTGCAATGGCAGAGGTGGACCAACCGAGGGCGTTTCTCGTTCGTTGTAGCATAGGGGGTACGCGTGGTATTACGCCTCTATCGAACCCGCACGCGAACCGGCATCTTGGGGGGCTGAGGTCCAAAGCGCGACTCGTTGTTGGTCAACTAGGACGTTGTCGTGCGCATCGGTCCTGCAAGGGGACCCTCCCGGCCGCGTCACGCAGAATTTTGCAGGACTTTGTCGCAGAGCCTTTTGGCCGCTCCGGCCGAGTGCGCCAGCCGTACCTCTCGCGAGCCCCTACGACAGGACAGGGTCACGAGAGGCACCGCTTACCTCCACCTGCAGGAGCTGTCACCATCCCTTAGGTGGGCGTATCCCCGCCGAGCTACTGAACCACAGGCGAAAGCTTTTCGTATGCAATTGCAGCGGTGGCCCAACCGAGGGCGTTTCTCGTTCGCTGTAGCATAGGGGGGTACGCGCGGTCGAACGCCCGAAAAAATCGAACCCGTATGCGAATCGACGTATTGGGGGGCTGAGGTCCCAAACGCGACTCGGTGCCGGTCGACTAGGAAGCATCACACTCACCACACGTTACACCACAACACTCACATCTACCCACATATAACACATGGAAAAACACAAAACAAACACGACATCGCAACACTCCTACTCCGTTTAGTATCAGACCCATAACTTCATGCTGCGAGAATCAGGTAGGTATCGTGCGCTGGACTTTTGTATAAGAGTCGTGCGCACGCATGACCTCCTCATATCGGCCAGCCATGCGGGCATTCGCAAGCATTCGCGATGATGGGGTACTATGTCGTACTCGTAGCCTCGCGACCCTTGATAATCTCGAGGGTCGCGTTCGACACTCAAGTGTCGGTTGACAGGTGCTTTGAGGGGTAATCTCTCGACGCCAGACAACCGCCATGTGCGGTTGAAGACCACACCCTCTTCTGCACCCCGTGCAGAGGGGTTGAGTAGGCAGCTTTAGGGTTGTCGTGGTAGCCAAAATCAAGGGTTTTGACTTTGACGGCTACCACGGACTACAACGTCCAACCACGAAGACTTTAAGGAGGAACAACTACAGATAGTCTGATAGTAGTTCCAAAAGGGAGGGGTAGGCCAACGTGAAAGATGCGTGCGAATAAAGCCCAGACTCAGACCCATGGGCAACCCGATATTTGAGACTTTTGGAGGCTCGTACACGGGTCCCCTTAGGCCGACTAGGCTTATTTCCTGCCTCCTGTGTCGTTTCATGCTGCCGAAACTTGGGTTTACTGGTCGTGACGCGCTTTTGCCCTCTTTGCTCGTCCCATAACCTTCGAGCGCAGCAATAAGTAAGTGTTTCGCACATGGGTTAACATAAATCCACGCGGAGGCAGAACTTACGCATACCGACCAACGATGCGGGTTTGTGTAAGCAATCGTGATGTCGGCGCATTATGTGACGCCCATACCCGAATGGCCTCTTTTGAACTATGGGGTCGCTCTCGCCTGCTCTGGCCTCGACTGAAGTGCGCGCTAAGGGGGGTAAACCTTTAGCAAGCGGAAAACCGGAGGGCCTTACCATCTTTTGCACCCTGAGGTGCCCCAAAGGGGGCGGGGTAAGATGGTCCCTAAGGCAGGAAGGAATTCGGAGCGGTGGTGAGTTGTCTGGCGCATCACCAGCGACACGCTAATCCTTCCGCCCGGAACTTTATTGTTCCATCGAAATAACCTCAACAAGGATAAAAAATAAATCCTCTTAACGCTATCGGAAGAAAAATACCTTCAATGTTAGTCTGGGGCATGGGACGTCCCGGACAAGGATCTTGGTTTCCAGGCTTGGGACAACTGCCCTATCATACGAAGTCAAAGAGAATAGAAGGACGCAAGCATGCGGTTGCATAGCCCCATAAGGGTTACTCAAGCGTACACTTACTCTGATTATCACATCATCGGGCTGGGAAAAGAACAATCTCACCCAAACAACAGGTTGTGGGGCAATACACTCCCACGACAGTTATGTGGTTTGCCCATCTGAATTCAAAACATAATCACTCAATCACATATTGAATCGAGTCCCTCTCATACATACCTGCAAACATCCGACATTCAGACAACATCACACGCACTAAAGGAGTCAACTTTTCAGCCTCCTGCATCTCACACCCTGCCTTACGCACACAAGCCCAACCATTTCCACCTCAACAAAATATACTCAGTCCTTAAGAAATGGTCATTTATAAAGAAACTGGGTGAAAACCCAAAGAAGCACACAAAACCTGGCAAGGGCCAATGCCTTAGGTTGAGAAGCAGGAGGAGTGGAAAGTTGAGTCGTAAACCGACGAATCGGCAACCGACATGTTATCAGTGATAACAGACAAGTGATCCCTTCGTAGAATCAGGCCGAACAATTCGAGCCTTCAACCGGATGTGAAAACCTGCATCACAGTATAGGTCAAAGAGAACCACTACTATGTTCAACCCAAGTAGAGGATAGTTCCCCAATTTGTACCCTAGCTCCTCTATCAGTCTCAAGTTCAGCTTCCCTCACTAATGCCAAGTCACTGAAAAAATTTGGCAGCATCTCCCTATCCGGGGTGAATTTGTCAAGTCTCTCTTAGCTAATAATAATCTAACTCCCTAAATTCTGTGAAATTTCGGCACCGCTTTCCGTAGGAAAAGTGCCTTTCCAGAATTTCTACGAGTCCAAAAATGATTAACTTTTTCAGATTTGTAGAAATTTCGGCAGCGCTTCCCATAGGATCAGGAGGTTGCCAGGATTTATACAAAGCTGAAACTGAAAAGACAAGGCATAACTATACTTGGGACTAACTTCTGACACTTACTTGGAAGGTAGGATCAACGATAATCTTTACGACCTCTTGATGAGGCTGTGCGATAACACTGATCCTAACTCCTAGCAGAGTCAGTCCTATCTTATCCCAAGGTTTCCCTCCCATCATCCATCCTACCTATCTATAGCTCTAGTACTCAGCGAGCACCTAAAGCAACTAAGCTATCAAAGAGATGCCCCTGAGTGAGAGCCCACAAGCAGGCATAACCAAACATCTCTCTCAATCCCACATTAATTTGAGCCAAGTAGTTCGTTAGATCACTCAGTTCTTCCCCTTTTAAGTCCCCCTCTCCTATGGCATATGGTCAGACAAGGCCCTAACCCTAGGGTATGCCTGACCTGCCTAGGTACAYAAGTAAGGTACGTACATTTGGAMTGCCCTAACCTTAGGGTATGTCCAACATAACATGAACTGTACACATAAGGCATATGACCAGACCACCCTAACCCTAGGGTACGTCTAGATTCGACCTAACTGACGACAAAAGGCATAGAACTGCGCTGCCCTAACCCTAGGGTGTGCCCAACCTGCTTTAAACAAAGTTACATACGGCATCATTCTAGACCATCCCTACCCAGGGGTAGGTCTAGCTTGCCTGAACATAAGTACAAACGACAAGAAGTTGGACCGCCCTAACCCAAGGGTACGTCCAACCCACAGCACATCAACGACAAAGGCATATCACTAGGTTGCCCTAACCCTAGGGTATGCCTAGTTAGCCATACAGTTTAGGTAACATAAGGCAATGTGATCAGGTTGCCCTAACCCTAGGGTGTGCCTGATCTGCCTGAACAATTATAAACACCGAAACGCTGGACCGCCCTAACCCTAGGGTACGTCCAACTTACCTTAAACGACAAAGGCTTATCGCTAGGCCACCCTAACCCTAGGGTATATCTAGTTAGCCATACAACAGAAAATAGGGTACAAATACTTTCATAGACTTTATGTTTTTCCTTCTCTTATTAAGCAGTCGATCGGACCTTTCCAATAATGGAACTTCCGATCCTGCCTTATGTGTAGAAGAGAAAATAAAACGGATTTATACTAACTTTCTGCTCCTTAGTGTTATCACGAGCGTATAACTGAACCCCCCTAACCCTAGGGTACGTTCAGTCTGCCCAGTTACCTTTGTTTTACTCTTCACCTCTTTCCCTTTTCCTTAGTTCTACCTGACTTACTGACTGGCTTTCCCCACCCGGGATGCCCGTCTGTCAGAAGTATAAGTTCAATAAAATATATATATATCAAAATTTATACTTTTGGTTGAGCAGTTAATTCGTGGCTCATGACTAAGCCACCCTAACCCTTGGGTACGCTTAGTCTTATGCAGAAGAAAACATGCACCGCAACTCATTAAAATAAACACCAGGATTATGAGCCTTCCGCACCCGGGGTGCCCGTCCTCCTATTCAAAAACCCTCAAATAAAACAGCGACTGATCCTATCCCACCCGGGTAGACCACCCATAAGAGTCACTCACTCAGATCAGCAAACCTCAATAAAACATAGCACTGAGCCCAGATCCACCCGGAGAGGTTCAGCCTTGGGTTAACCCGGTCAAAGGCATGCATAACATCTTCCTCCCGCCTTCCCCCAATTCATTTCGTCTGAATCCGCTCAAAGTATCTGACTTTTCACATATATAAGTGTTTATTTACCCTTTCACAACGTATGTCCTGACATACATAACAAAAGTAAGAAGTAATAACCTCACATAGTTGTGTTCAAGTAGCCCAAGGATAAAGGTTAGGGGAAGGGATCACACAGGTTAACGAAGATATACCTGAAGTTCCCTGCCTCCAGAACCCCGCCTGGGCTCCGGCAGAGCTCCCGCAATCGGTGGGGCAACCTCCCACAAAGGCCTTGGTGCGGTCCTACGGGTTGCAATCCCGCCTGCCGCCTTCCTCTCGTCACCTTAGACTAGACTGAGAGTGAGAAGGACAGAAGTAGATAAATTAGACATTCGAGATCCAAGAGAGGGACAAACTCAACTCGCAGGAGAGGGCCTTGAAATCTTCAATCGCCTGAGGGTCCAGCAATGATGGCCAAAAATACGTAGTGTAGATAGCTCGGCCACGGCCAAAACTCGGAGTAACATCCTCTTGACAACCCTCTAATTCGCAGCAGCGACCCTGTCGTAGAGGCTGAGCACCTCACCAAGCAGCAACGTCGTTTCCCCTTACAGATCCGTTGGCACACACCCTAGGAAAACTGAGTCTAAAATAGAACACACCCTGTGCTCTATCTAGTAAGACTTCTACAGTCCAGCAATGCGTATGGCAACGTGCGACGGATGCACAAAAAAGTGCATGTGCACCGAGTATGAGCTACTCAAGGGCTGACTGCGCCGTGCACAGCAAGTTAATGGCCACCAACCAGTGGCGAGATAACATGACCAAAGCTCTCCGAAACCCTTACACAACAACTGTTGTCAGCGTCGCAGCCACAGCAGTCCACCAAGCCAGAATGCACAGGCTAAAAACCGTTGTAGCAGAGCGGGAACAGGCTGACCAGCAACAACTGTCAAGCGACACCACCCGAACGGTCACCCAGAGCTACACCGTCTGTTATAAAAATATCACGTTGCCTGTGTACCCGCACACCGCTTTAACCAAGTTTAATGCTGACTTCAGTAACCAACTGCGCACTACTAACAGCAATTAGTCGCCACGTAACAGCAGGGGTAAGCATAGCAGTGACGGCGATAGTGAAAAAAATGAAGTAATAGTGCAACCTCAACAGCCGCTCCACAGTTTCACCAACAGCAGCAACCTGCCTGCTCAAGTAGCCTAGATCATCAACAGCCTTTCCCTAGTCCGAGTATAACCAGCAACCTTGAAAAGAAAAGAGAACCGCAGTCAACAACAGATCGCAACACTCATAATCTGTCAGCAGCAGCAGCTCTTAACGAGGTCCGAAACACCTTGGCGCAATGGCAGTCCGCTGAGGAGAACCAGCAACATTGTTCTGAGCCCCGCCGTGACAATAGTCAATGAGGTCCCAACCACTCCCTTCACCTACCGCGCCTTCTCTCAGGCTAATGCTATTGATGCATGCAGTAAGGAAAACCATCAAGCGCAGCAGTGGTGCTCTGCTAGGAACGGCGCCTCATCCAGCAGCGGCGCACAACGACGAACAGCGTCCTGCGCTGCTACAGCGCACAACGACGAACAGCGCCCTGCACAGCAGCAACTCTTTGTTGGGCAACCCCAAACCGCTTGAGTACCAATGGCAGCAGCAATGATATTAACAACTCGTCGGACTCCCGCAATAGTGGCAGGTAGACGTCGAAGTCAACAGCAATCAGCACTTGGACGCACGGCAGTAGCAACAGTTCGTCACTGTTGGTTCGTCACAGTTGCACCCCTTTCTGGGTGCACAGGTAATGGATCTTGATGGATGCAGTAGTAGTTGAGACGTAACAGTGACCTTTCCCGAATTCAGCAGCAACTCACCAGAGAGATGTTGTAACATCTCCAATACAATGGCGGCCTGCTCGAGTCTGGCAGTTATGCTGTCTTAAAAGCAATGACAATCGGACCTTCACAAATGGAGGCCGAGCTACCCCGTCTCAGCAGCAGCTAAGCCAGCTGGCGACAACCACGGTTTACCAGAGGGTCAAACAACAGTTCATTTTAGACATCAACCACTAGCTGATCCTATTGTAATAGTAGTGTCCAGTCTGCACGATCACAGCACCGGTGCTTTAGTGGTGGTACACGAGAACCCAGTCGCAACTCACCTGTCTGAGCTGGCAATAGTGGTCCTTTTAGTCCGGTACTCCTTCCTTTCCTGCCCTTTTTCTCTCCTCTTCCTGCAGTCCCTTGCTCATGTCAATGCACCTGACCTCGAACATAGCCTGGTTCAACGAATTTTCAGACAACTTGATTTGCGCCTCAACCGCCTTGTACAATCAGCAAGATTTGGAATGTCGTCAGTAATCAGCATTCCCCAAAATGCAAAACGAATATGACTCTCCCACTGAATCATGGATAAATTTTACCGTTCTTGCGCAGAAAAATAGAGTGAGGTTACTCCCTCCGAAAGGATGAGCAAAATCGGAATGAATCTTCCGCTAGAATGCGGGAAGATGCACTTCTTTCCAGCCGTGCTTGCAGAGAGATGGCTAGCTCTCCCGATAGACGAGCCATGCACCGGCCAACAGGTAAGTCTCGACCTTGTGGCCGCTTCACGCTACTTCCGCCGGAAGAATGAGCAAACTCGAATGAATTTTCGGTTAGGACTGGAAGTATACACGCTGCTGCCAATCAGAACCGTAGCTCGCCGGTTCTTCCGTCGCGCATTCGCCAGTCCGGCACTTCCCATGTCACGGTGAGTTTCCTCTCTCTCTCTCTCCTTCTCTCTCTCTCTCTTTCTTGCTGCTTTCTTCTCAACCCCTGCCTTGCCCGTGCTCATGTTAACCTACTAATGAACCTGGCTGAAACCTTGGCCTCATGCATGCACACTTGGTGATGAAGAAGTAGCATCGCCCGTTACAGGTGCTTTAATGGCGATGAGGCAAGGAGCGGATCTCCCGCTAGGACACGGCGAGACACTTCGCCCGCTGGCCACTACCTTGCTACGAGTGAATGGGATCGGAGTGGATGCACCTGGATAGTACGACAATGACGAGCCCAGCGGTAAACGTAGTGATGAGCACTATGCTCACCCAAATCCCGAAGATAGGCAAACACGAAGACGGAGATCATGCTAGGCAGCACGAAGAGCCCCACCGTGAGCACAATGGCATTTCAAGGTGACGAACACGGCGACCCTGCTCGCTGCTCACCAAGTCTGCAAAATGAGAATGAACCTCTCCCTGGAACCTGGCCGGGTGCATGCTAGGTAAGTCTGCATCCTCCCTCCTTCTCTCGATCTGGGGCTCTTTCCTTGCTTTATCTCCCGCACGATGCACTTCTCGTCCGCCCAGACCAGATTTACGTTCTCCTTACACCGCAGCAACGGCTTCGAATTGGCGAGCAATCTCGACCTTAATAGTGACGAGGACGACCACAAAGCCAAGTCATAACCACCGTAACACGAGGAGGGCAACTACGACCATGACGAAGGTAAGTAGGTACTACCATAGGCGGCGTTCCGCCACTCACCAAATCTGCGATGCGAGGATGAATCGTCCGCTAGAGCACGGAAAAATACATCGCCAAAAAAAAACAATCCTCCCGAAGTAGCCGTGCAGTCCATACTGCTGAATTCGGCCAGATCATTGCTCAAACGTGAGATCTGATGCTGCCATCAGATTCGCAATGCCTCCAAACCCTGAAATCGAGTCTTTGTTGGCCCGTTTCTACCAAGAAACGGGCGAGATACGAATCATTGCCCCCATCATATCTGAGTCTTCCAACACCTCCGCGCACCTATTTTTCACCTCTATCTCCTATCCTACTAATAGATCATCAAAACTAACACTACTAACAGGATCGCCCTGGCCAAAAAACTCGGATTCGGCTTTTAGTTTGCCGAAATCTGTTAAGAAATGAGCGACCCAAGCATTCTACACCTCTCCATCTCCCTCCTTCTCTCCGACTTCGTTTTCTTCGTCGTTTTGTCGACGTCCACCCCATCCTTGTCTTCCACCTCCTGCTTTCTCTGATAGCGTTGCACAGCCCCCCTGATGCTTTCCATCAACAAAATGAAAACAGAAAAGGAAGGCCAACGGTGGACCTGCTACCCTTCCCACCATTTATATGTGTCATCCTTGCGCAGGGGACATGCTAATTCTCTCTGCATCGTTCCAATTTTAATGAATGTCCCGAAGGACCAGGTCGTGACAACGGCCTTGGGATATCATCATCGAGCTGACTGGCCCCAGGCAAACCAGGCAACTTAGATATATCGGGCTGCATTAATCTACAACCCTCATCTGGGTTCGAACCCCGGTCTGTATTTCAACGGTTCTGGGGTGTACCACCTGTTCTAGGCTTGTTGGTTCTGTTTTGGCTGTGGAACGAGCACCGTCCCTGGTAGTCCGAAACTGCAATACTTTAATCATCTCCTTCCAATGGAAACCGAACTTGGGCTTGTGTTCCAATCAGTTCTGGGTGTACCAACTGTTCTAGGTCCGATGGTACTTCCAGTGCACAGTCCTACTGCTGCGTGGCCGACCCACTTAACAGCTCCAGCCATCCTGAGGAATAGCTGCAGCCTCCACCACACTGCGTCAAGCCCACATCAGTGCCAAAACTGTGTGCTAACCCAGACACCACAAAGGGTGTCGGCTGATACGGACAGCGGGACGGGGTCATGGAAGTCGAAGTCCGCTACGGAGTGTGTAACAACTTGCTTACCGAATCGTCCAGCCCCGATAGTGGATTGAGCAGGCCTGCTGCACAACTTGCAGCGTGAGCCTAGATGAGGCAGATCCCGATGCAGATCTTGGTGGTAGTACTTTGCGGACCATGACCGAAGTGGGGACGGGCTCTATGTGAACAGCTGCTGGGACAGCTTGGTTCGCACAACCAACACTGCTATACCTTTTCAGATGGGGCAAGCCTTGGCCGTCTATAGGAACAACAAATTTGTACTTTCGCTGATCACACAACACTATCCACAGCTGTGCAAAAACTCTTGCCAACGAAGCTTTACAATTCAAGAAAAAAAACAGCGCCAAAAATAAAAAGACAACTAAAATAGGCATCAGTGAATTTCCGTACCCCGCGGCTACACCACTGAGGTTGCCGTCAAGTGGTCATACACAAAACGGTACCTTTGAGACCTCAGAAAACCTGTGTAACCGGTCCCATGCCTTACCGGCCTCAATGGGCATGCTCACACTCTAACCTCTTACTGCAAAAATGGACTGGGCAGGCCCACACACAAAGCTCTCTCAACAAATTGGAACCGGGCAGGCCTACACCCAAGTCTCACATAGCAGATCGAAGTTGGTGTCCGCTGTATCCCCTTGGTCACGGCCTCAAGCCTTGTCCCACCATCCCGTGGGCCTCTATGGGCATACTCACACTCAAGCAGCGATGCGGTGGGTGGTGCACCTGATCTGCACCCCGGCCATGCACATGCACTTCCCTCTTTTTTTGCGTAAAGTCATGCCCTTGAAATACCAACATAGACCCGGCGGGCGTCGGGTAATCTAAATAATTTTATTTTGGTCATCTGGTTTCGAACGCAGGTTTGTATTTCAACAGTTCAATTGTGTACCCACTGAGCTAGACTGTTGGGTCTCACAGTCGGTCCACAGACCGGTACCGGGTCACGTCCCAAAATGGGACTTAAATAAGAAAAGAAAAAAATAAAAATAAAAGTTTTTAGAAAAATTAGGAAAAATCGGAGTAGGGGGAGGGGAACCGTGGGGACTCGTCCCTCGGCCCCACCTTACGGGTCCGCGGTCGGAACTCCCCGCAAAACCAAGGGGGATAGTCCCTCAGGACCCTCGACCCCTCGGTTTAACTCCGTAGCGCTCCTCCGCTCCTCTGCTGCTGCGTGCCAGCCTCGATCCCAAGATCTCCAAGTTGAAAGTCCAATGCTGTAACCAATAGGGCTAAGCCCAAGTCTGGTTACAGCAGGCGTGAAATTGCATATCAATAGCACCTGCAGGCCGCCCGGGCCTGCCAAATTGCACCAAGGCCGCTGCTTGGCTTATTACTCGAGCCCAAGCCTTGCAATGTCACGCTTTTGCTGCTTGGGGCCGACTCTTTGCTCGACACATCGCACACGCAGCCCGCGACGCTGAGGCCAACAGGTAAGCTCCCTCACACTACCTTCTTCCTTGGAAAGACCGCTCTTTTACCGTCTCCAAGCTGGAAAAAACCCCAGTCTTTACTCATGTCTTCTCTGCTAAATCTCATTGGCAATTCCGACGCCGTCAACCTTTGTGCCCTGCACACCCCACGCGGTGCGGCCTGCCGGCTTTTCAGTAAGTCAATGAGAATCCCCCTCTAGTCGTGGCTTCAACGATTAACTTCTGCGCTAGGCGCGACTCCGTCAGCGCGCCCGAGGTTGCGACCTACACAAACTTTATCCAAGTTCTAACTTTTCCTCGGCCTACACTGCCGACCGGTTCGTTCGTTCACACTAGTCAAGTATCTAACTAACGCGCGCCCGCAAAGTGCACGCCCCCACACCCACCCTCTGACTCATCCAAGCGTGCCCCGGCCACTTCCTGACTTCCAAGAGTCAGTCGTGGTCGAGCCTAAGGCACGTCACTCTCTCAAATATCATCAAGGGTGCCCCTCCTGCGAGGTGCAAAAAACACGCACAATTACCCTTGTAAGGGTAATGGTGCCGACAACACATCCCACACTCCACGCGCACACCACTATAAAGAACATAAAAATAAAAACACACACACACATATGCACGTACATATACAAAACGACAGAAGACAAACAACACGACAACACTCCTAGTCCCTTAGTAGCCATCCCTTAACTTTCCGATGCGGAAATCGGATAGGCGTCGTGTGCGAGGCTTAGTATAAAATCGCACGGACGCAGGGCTAACTCATATCGACTCGCTATGCTAGCGTACGCAAGTGGTCACAATGATGGCGTATTACTCATATCGACTCGCTAGGCTAGCGTACGCAAGTGGTCGCAATGATGGCGTACTATGTAGTACCTGTACTCATGAGATCCTCATTAACCTCGAGGGTCACGTTCGACACTCAAGTATCGGCTGACACGCGCCTTGAGGGACTAATCTCTCGACGCTGGACAACCGCCAAGTGCGGTTGAGAACCACACCCTCTTCTGCACCCTGCGGAGAGTGGGTGATACACAGGTTCATTCTTGTGGTGGCAGTTGTCTCTTATCGCACTGGAGACCAACTTCATCATCTAGGGCCCGGGGAGAAATCAAGGGGTTTGATTTTGACGGCTGTCACGGACTACAACGTCCAACGATAGAAATTTTAAAGAGCAAAGGCTAAGAAAGGAAAGTCTCATTTCCCTCGAAAACATAATCTGTTTAACCCTTACGAGCGGTCATTGCAGGCCGTACGAAACACTCACGGCATATATATTCATATATATATAGGGGGTTATTAATATAGAACGATCACTTCTCGCAGTCACAGTGAGACTCCTCTCAACCATATATATATGTATGTGAGCGCAGGCAGTCAAATCCAAAGTCCGAATCACCAAACATATTTCCAATCACATCAAAGATTCAACCAAAAGTCCAAGCACTACACGGGGTCAACTTCAACCATCCTTTGCACTCACACCTCTCGCTTTAGCCACACAAACCTCAACCTTAGCGTACCCTTCCAACAATAAAACACTCAGTACCTTTGTTAAATGGTCATTCAATAAAGTCCGGGTAAAAACACAATGAAACATTTGAAACCACAGGGTTAAAGCCTTTAGCTTGAGTAACAAAAGTGAATTGGAGTTGAATCGTAAATCGAAGAATCGGCAACCGATCTGTTATCAGTGATAACAGAAGGTAATCCTTGTAGGGTCAAGTTGAATCTATTTCAGATCCTGAACCAAACGATCAAGAGGACTTGTAACACAAGGCAGGTCAATCCCTAAGCTTAATCTATGAGTCCAAATCGAGAGTAACCTCCATATCCCGCTTTCACAAAAAATCACTCTGCTTGGCTAATCCTCAGTCTACCCCTAAGTCAATGCCTAATTAAAAGGTAGATCTTTGGCAGAATCTCCTCTATGCAGAGTGGATTATCAGCATTGTCACCTGTCAAAATATAATCTAACTCATTAAAACTAAAAAAATTTCGGCAGCGCTTCCCGTAGGAGAAGCGGTTTCTCAGAATTTATAATAATTCAAATATGCAAAACAAAAATTATCTCTAACTCTGGAAAGTCAAAATTTGTCGAACTCCCTTAATTAGTAAAAATTTGGGTCGCACTTCCTTCAGAGAGGTAGACTTCCCATATTTATACTACGTCAGATATGAACCCAGACATAAAACATTAGTTCAACTTAGACAAAATTTAACTAACTCCTTAGATTTGTAGAAATTTCGGCAGCGCTTCCCGTAAAGAAAGTGTTATTCCAAGATTTATACAGAACTAAGTTCATAATCTAAAATAACTTTGACTTTCGAAGGTTTAATTTTTCCCAACTCCCTGAATTAGTAAAAATTTGGGCATCACTCCCTTTAAAAAAGGAGGTTTTCCAAATTTTTACTAAGCCAAAAAGTCAGATAAGCTGGACCTTGAAAAATACAAAATCTGACTAACTCCTTGGTTTTGTAGAAATTTCGGCAACGCTTACCGTAAAGAAAGTGACTTACCAAGATTTATACAAGATCAAGCATAATAAATAATCCCAAAAAATGCAGAAATCGACCTAAGTAAAAATAAACTTAGCTAAAAAAATACAAGAATTGAAACTAATTCCTATGGCTCTAGCACGTAGTGAGAAACTAAAGCAATTACTTATCAAACCAAAAATCAGACTAAGTAGCAGTTACATTCAATCTCATGCATACCAAACCACAAAGGTAAGTACTCTCACCATCCCAAAGTCAACCTTGTCAAACAATAGTTTGTAATCTCTCAATGATTTATGCCCTTATACCCAGCTTACATAAGGCATAAAGCTAGGTTACCCAAACTTATGGGAACGTGCCTAGCTCAGCCAGAATATACACAGGCACAGGGCACAACAACTTTTCTCTACTTTGGGCATATGACTAGGCCGCCCTAGTCGCCCTGAACTGTTTAAGTATCCAAATTATATATAATTGTCTGCCCTTAGTCTTATAAGGTAGCATATGACTGAGCCGATCAACTTAGTTCGAGGTCAAGCCTGCCCCTTCTTACCACAAGTTTATTTTTAATTAATACTCTTTTCAGTTATGATAAGCTATAGTCAGGTCATCCAAACTTATGAAAAAATGTATGACTAACCTGTTCATAAGTAATATAGAATACAAACAATTTTTAACTTCAGATTCTAGCATGTGCATGGTTTCAGACCAGACCTCTCAAACTTATGGAAATCTGTCCGGTCTGTCGCCAAAATCCTCCCTCAAAATGAAACAAAGAGGTCAGAGTCATCCAAACTTATGGAAAAATTATCAACCCTCCTTCAGAAACCAAATAAGCATATAGAAAAACCCAAAGAAAAAAAAGTTATCAAGCCATCCAAACTTATGGAAAATGCTTGGTCCCTGAAAAGACAATCACATTCAGCCATCGCAAGTCAAAGCAACCAGACCACTCAAACTTATGGGAACATGTCTGGTTCTTCAGGCAATCAAAAGTAAACATATCATTGGGTCCTCCAATCTTATGGAGACTCTCCGAGCCTTTGGTTGACCCAGTCAAACATGCAATACTGCCTTCCTCTCACCTTCCCCCCACATGCAATCCCACAGTCTGCTTTCAGTCAAACAACAAAAATTGAAACTGAAATTCCACATTTATTCCTTTAGTTAAGTCTAGTTTGTTCTGAAAGTCAAACTAAAAGTCAAAATAGGGATGCAAACCATATACTCAGTCAAAACATAACAATGAATATAAGTAGGGGTTATACTGGGTTTTTAGAAGGAAAGCAATGTTTACCTTTCACCCACACACACACCCGCTCACCCACCCACCCCCCCCGCCACCCCCCACACACACGCAAATATTATATTATGAAGTTCGGAGTTAATGGTTGTCGTTGGGGTTTAAACTCACGTATAGATTTGAGATGCACAGTTGCCTGCTTTGATACCACTCAGGTGAGCTGGGTCCATGTGTGGTTTTGGGGACTGTTTTTTTATGAAGTGTATCCGACGTCAGGCAGTTTGCAGGTCAAGATGTGTTTCTGTGGTAGGCGGGTCCAGTCCCGCAGTTTTCAAGTGTCAACATTGACGATTTTTTGTGCTCAGAAGAATGAATGAAAAAATACGAAAACTTGAGATCCTGTATATTACGTTGTGATATTTCCAGAAAAAATATCAAAAAATAAAAAGACAAAAACTAAACCATGAAATAAATGTCACGCTGTTTCGTTGCATTCTCAATTTTCGCCATTCTGACATGTGTTGGCGAACGGGAAAAGTACCCCAACCTCCGTGATTTTTTGCGCTCAGCAGAATGACTCCACAACTCTGAAAATTGAAGTGCTTGTAGGTTTGTTCGTGGTATTTCCACAAAAAATATTTAAAAAGTTAAAAAAAATACCTAAGATCGTGAAATAAATGCCGCGCTAATTCGTCCTATATTTCATTTTTGGTGTTTTTGTTGCTCTATCACGTGTCGAGCAACGGGAAAAGTACCCCAACTTCCGAGATTTCTTGCGCTCAGACGGATGAATCCACAACTCTACAAATTGAAAAGCCTGTAGATTTGGTCATGATGTTTCCATAAAAAATATTTAAAATATTTTTAAAATATTTAAGATCGTGCAATAAATGTCGCGCCAAATCGCCTCACTTCCTATTGTTGCCACTTTACCACGTGTGGCCCGAAAGGAAAACTACCCCAACTTCAACGATTTTTCGCGCCGAAAGAAAAACGTCAAGAAATCTGAAAATGGGAGGGTATGTAGATTTCGATGTGATATTTTCAGAAAAAATATTTAAAAAATTAAAAAAAATATTTGAACTGCGAAAAAATATCACGACGGCAATTCGATGCATGTGAATTTTTGCTGCCTGCCAGCTCTCCCCATTGTGCTACCGGTAGCCCTCATGAACCTATGCTACCGGTCCCCCCGAATTTCAGAAGGCGAGGGTAGTGGTGGTTTAACTATTTATAAGGAAAAAAACAAATTCATAAGCACTTCTTAGGGGGTGCGGTTTTATGTGTGGTGATGCATGATATGGATCCAAGTCCAAAGTGTGGGGGCCAAGGGGGTTGGCCCGCGACTTTGAAAAAAAAAAAACTACTCTATGACACACACACACACATACACACACACGTGACATGTACAAACATACACAAGCACACACATAGACACACATACACATACACACACACACACGGGGGCACACACATACATATACACTGGTACACAGACAAACACACACACACACACACGTCACACACACACACACACACACACACACACACACATACACACGGATACACACACGCACACATACACACACACACAAAAATGGGGACACACACACACATACACAGACAAACATACAAACATATAGACACATGCACACAGAGACACATGCACACACATACACACACGGGGGCTACGACATTGTATTCTACTTAATGACTCTCTACTCAACTCAACTCTACTCTACTCTATGACTCTCTACTCTACTCTTTTCTACGACACTCTACTCTACTTTACTCTATTGTATTGTACTCCACTTTACTCTACTCTACTGTACTCTACTTTACTCTACTCTATGGCACTCTACCCTACAACACTCTACTCTACGACACCCTACTTTACGACACGAAACTCCAGGACACGCTTCTGTAGTCCCTGACTCTCTGCCACTCTACGACACTTTACTCTACTCCACTCTACTTTACTTTATGACAGTATATGACACTTTACTTTACTTTACTCTACTCTACTTTACTTTACCGTACTCCACTCTACTTTACTCTACTCTACCTACTCTACTCTACTTTACTCTACTCTACTCTATTACACTCTACTCTACTACACTCTACTCTATTGTAAGACACTCTACAACACTCTAGTCTACGACACTCTATACTAGTCTACGACATTCGACTCTACGACACTATACGACACTCTACTCTACTCAACTCTACTCAACTCTACTCTACAACATTCTACTTTACCCACTCTACACTACTCTACGCTACTCTACTATACTCTACTCTACTCTAAGACGCTCTACAATACTCTACTCTATTCGACTCGACGACACTCTACCATACTCTAATCTACGACACTCTACGACATTGTACTCTACCACACTCTACGACCATCTATGACACTGTACGATACTCGACTTTACTTTATTCTACTCTACTCTACTCTACTCTTCGACATTCTACTCTACTCTACGACATTCTACTTTAGGACACTCTACTCTACGAGACTCTACTCTACCATACTTTACGATATTGTTCTCTATTCTACGACAATCTACTCTATTATACTCTGCGATATTTTATTACACTCTACTCAACTTTACGGTAGGACACTCGGCTCTACGCTACGATACTGTACTCTACTCAACTCTACTCTACTCTACGACACTCTACTCTACCCTACTCTTCTCTACAACACTCTACTCTACTTTACTTTACTCTGCTCTACGACACTCTACTCTACTACACTCTTGGACACACTTTTGTACTCTATGACACTCTATGGCAACCTACAAAACTTTACTTTACAACACTGGACTCTACTTTACTCTACTCTATGACACTGTAATCTAACTCTACTTTACTCTACGAGACTATACTTTACTCGACTGTACTCTACTCTACTCTACTATACTATACTATACTCTATTCTATTCCACAATACTTTACTCTACTTTACTCTACTCTATGACACTGTAATCTAACTCTACTTTACTCTACGAGACTATACTTTACTCGACTGTACTCTACTCTACTCTACTATACTATACTATACTCTATTCTATTCCACAATACTTTACTCTACTTTACTCTACTCTACTCTATCCACTCTACTTTACGAAACTCTGCTCTACTTTACGAAACTCTACTCTACGACACTCTACGACAATCTACTCTACAACACTCTACGGCACTCGACTCTAGTCTACTCCATGACACTCTACGGCACTCAATGACACTCTACTCTGCTTTACGACAATCTACTCTACTCTACTCTACTCTACGACACAACACTTCACTCAACTCTACTCTACGATAATCTACTGTACTCTACTCCACGAGACTATACTTATCTCTACGACAATCTACTCTACTATACTCTCCGACACTTTATGGCACTCTACTCTACTCTACTTTACTCTACGACACTTTGCTCTACTCCATGACACTATACTCTACTCTACCCAATCCACACTACTATACTACACTCTACACTACTTTACTACACTCAACAATACTTTACGACACTTTGCTCTACTCTACTCGATGACATTCTACTTTACTATACTCTACGACACTTTACGACACTCTACGACACTTGCCGACACTCTAGGACTCGGACACTCTACTCTACGACACTCTACTTTCATCTACTTTGCTCTATGACACTCGACTCTACTCTAATCTACGACACTCTACGACACTCTACTCTACTCTACGACACTCAACTCTACTCTACAACACTCTATTATGCTCTACTCTACGACACTCTACTTTACTTTACTCTACGATACTGTTTTCTACTCTACGGCAATCTACTCTACTGTACTCTGCAACACTCTATGAAGATTTTCTCTACTCTACTATGCTCTACGACACTCTACAACACTCTACAACACTTTGCTCTCCCTTATGACATTGTACTCTACTTTACTCTACTTTACTCTACTCTACTCAATGACTCTCTACTCAACTCTACTCTATGACACTCTACTTTACTCTGCTCTGCTCTTCGAGACTCTACTGCTCTACTATACCCTGCGACACTTTATGACACTCTACTCCACTCTACGACACTCTACAACACTTTGCTCTACTCTACAACACTATACTCTACTCTACCCACTCTACATTACTCTACTCTACTCTACTACACTCTACAGTACTTTACTACACTCAACAATACTTTACTTTACGGCACTCTACTCTACTCTACTCAACGACATTCTACTTTACTCTACCGTACGACACTTTACGACACTCTACGACTCTACTCTACTCTACTCTACTCTACTCTACTCTACTCAACGACATTCTACTTTACTCTACTGTACGACACTTTACAACACTCTACGACACTCTAGGACACTCTAGGACACTCTACTTTACGACAGTCTACGACATTTTACTCTACTTGACGACACCCAACTCTACTCTACAACACTCTATTATACTCTACTCTACGACACTTTACTCTGCTCTACTCTATGACACTCTACTGTACTCTACTGTACGATATTATTCTCTACTCTACTACAATCTACTCTATTGTACTCTGCAACACTCTATGACACTTTTCTCTACTCTAATTTGCTTTACGACACTCTACGACACTCTGCTCTACTCTATGACATTGTACTCTACGGAACTCTACTTTACTCTACGCTACTCTACTCTATGACTCTCTACTCAACTCTACTCTATGACACTCTACTTTACTCTACTCTGCTCTTCGAGAGTCTACACTACTGTATTGTACTTCACTCTACTCTATTTTACTCTACAAGACTCTACGACACTCTTCTCTACTCTATGATACTCCATGACACTCTTCTGTAGTTTCTTACACTCAACGACACTCTGCGACACTCTACAAAACTGAACTGTACGAGACTCTTCGACACTCTACTCCACTATACTATACTCTATCACACTATATGACACTCTACTCTACTTTACTCTAGTTTATTGTACTCCGCTCTACTTTACTATACTCTACCCACAATAGTCTACTCTAATTTGTTTTATTGCACTCTACTCTACTCTAAGACACTCTACAACATTTCACTCTACGATACAATACACTACGACACTCTACGACACTCTACTTTACTTTACGACACTGTACTGTACTCTGCAACATTCTATTATTCTCTACAATATTGTGGGACAATCTACTCTACTCTACGATATTGTACTCTACTCTAGTCTACGACATTCTACTCTACTCTATGACACTTTATAACACTATACTCTACTCTACAACATAGTACTGTACTCCACTCTATGACACTCTATTCTATTCAACGACACTCAACGACACTCTATGACATTCTATAACACTGTACTCTACTTTACTCTACTCTGCGACACTTTACTATACTCTTCGATATTTTACTCTTCTGTATAATACTCTACTCTACGACACTCTAAAATACTCTATTCTACGACACTCTACTTTACAACACTATACTTCACTCTGCAACATTTTACTTTTCTCTATGATACTTTATACTACGACACTCTAAAATACTCTACTCTATGACAACTCTATTGTACTCTACTCGACTTTACGACACTTGATGACACTCTACTCTACTACATTCTACAACACTACGACACTTTACTTTACTCTATTATGTACTTTATAACACTCTACGACACTCTACAAAACTCTACAAAATTCTACTATACGTCACTATACTCTATTCTGCTCTACGACACTCTACTCTACTCCAAGATACTTTACAATACTCTACTCCATTCTACTCGATGACACTCTACCATACTCTACGACACTCTTCGACACTTTACGACACTGTACTGTACGACTTTTACGACACTGTATGATACTCGACTCTACTTTACTCTACTCTACTCAGTGGCACAATACTTTACTCTACGACACTCTACTCTACTCCAAGATACTTTACAATACTCTACTCCATTCTACTCGATGACACTCTACCATACTCTACGACACTCTTCGACACTTTACGACACTGTACTGTACGACTTTTACGACACTGTATGATACTCGACTCTACTTTACTCTACTCTACTCAGTGGCACAATACTTTACTCTACGACACTCTACTCTACCCTGTGACACTCTACTCTATGACACTCTACGACTCTTTACTCTAGTTTTCTCTACAACACTCTACTCTACTCTACTCAACGATATTGTACTCTACTCTACGACAATCTACTCCACTATACTTTGTGACACCTTATGACTCTCCTCGACTCTACTCTACTCTAGGACACTCGACTATACTCTACGACATTACACTCTACATACTCTATTCTACTTTACTCCACTCTATGATATTTTACTCTGCTCTACGACACTTTACTCTACCCTGCTCTACGACACTCAACAACACTCCTTTGTACTCTATAACACTCTACGACAATTATTACAATCTACAAAACTCTACTTTACAACACTCTACTCTACTTGACTTTACTTTACTATACTCTACTTTACGACACTATATTCTACTCTACTCTACTTTACTTTACTCTACTCTACTCTACTCTACTCTACTCTACTATACTCTATGACTACTCTACTGTACTCTACTCGACTCTACGATACTCGACGACACTCTACTCTGCGATATTCTACAACACTACGACACTCTACTCTACTTTTCTCTTCTTACGACACTCGTCTCTACTCTATGACACTCTACAGCACTCTACGACACTCTACAAACTCTACTCAACTCTACTTTACCCACTCTATACTACCCTACGCTACTCTATTATACTTTACTCTACTCTACTTTACTTTATTCTACTCTACTCTACTCTACGACACTATACGACACTTTGCGACACCCTACAACCATCTACTCTACAATACTCGACGACACTCTACGACACTCGACTCTACTCTACTCTTCGACACTCAACGACACTTTACTCTACTCTACGACATTTTACTTTAATCTACGACATTCTACTTTACTTTACGACACTTTACTCTACTCTACGACACTTTACTCTACTGTACTCTACTCTACGACACTCTACTGTACTCTACTCTATGAGACTGTACTCTACTCTATGACAATGTATTTTACTGTACTTTGCGGCACTTTATGCCACTCTACTCCAGTCTACAACATTCTAAGTCACTTTGCTCTACGCTACTAAGACACTATACTCTACTCTACGCACTCTACACTACTCTACTCAACTACACTTTACAATACTTCACTACACGAGAGAAGGTCAATGATGTGTATATCTTTCATCACACATATTTTATGTGTGTAACTTACTCCAACTACCTTTTCATTGTCTTAGGTTTTCCTCACCCTTGCCTACAATTTGCATGACTTATTTGAAAGATTGCAGGTTTTTCATAATCCATATTTTTCTCAATTATCCAAAACAGGTGGTCATGCGGTCTGGATTCAAGGTGTTCAGGTCCTTCATCACTTAACGATGATTCAAGATATTCAGGTATAAAAAACAGGTGACCATAGGGCTTGGTTTCAGGGTGTTCATGTCCTTCATCACTTCAGGATGATTCGGGATGTTTAGGTATCATAAACAGATCGCCATACGGTCTGGTTGTAGGGTGTTCGGGTCCTTCATCACTTCAGGATGATTCAGGATGCTCAGCTATCAAAAACAAGTGGCGATAACGCCTTCTTTCAAGGTGTCCACGTCCTTCATCACTTCAGGATGATTCGGGATGTTCATGTATAAAAACCAGGTGGCCATAAGGAACGGTATCGAGCGCATCGGTACGGCACCGCACCAGCTCAGCACGGGACCCTCCCGACCGCGTCACGCAAGAGTTGGTTTTAAATCCTTCGTCGCAATGTACATGGAGCTTCCTTATGCCGCTCCGGCCGAGTGCGCCAACCATACCTCTCGCGAGCCCCTACGACACGATAGAGCCTACACGAGGCACGACTTCCCTCCACCTTACGGGAGCTGTCACCTCCCTTCGGTGGGCGTATCCCCGCCAAGCTACCAGTCCACAGTACGAAAGCTAATCAGTTGCAATCGCAGAGGTGGACCAGCCGAGGGTGTTTCTCGTTCGCTGTAGCATAGGGGGTAAGCGCGGTAATACGTCTCTATCGAACCCGCACGCGAACTGACATCTTGGGGGGCTGAGGTCCCAAGCACGACTCGTCGTCGGTTGACTAGGACGTATCCCACACACCACGCGCACACCACTTTACGAACACAAAAATAAAACCCCCACACACACATACGAGACAACACAATATAAACAACGCGATAACGCTCCTAGCCCCTCGGTAGCCGCCCCATAACTTCCAGATACGGAAATCGGATATGCGTCACACTTGAGGCTTTAATATAAATCCGTGCAGACGCAGGGCTATCACATATGGACTCGCAATGTCAACGTGCGCAAGCAGTCGCAATGAAGGCGTACTATATGGTACCCATACTCACGCGATCCTTGTTAATCGCGAGGGTTGCGTTCGACACTCAAGTGTCGGCTGACACGCGCCTTGAGGATTAATCTCTCGACGTTGGACAACCGCCATGCGCGGTTGAACACCACACCCTCTTCTGCACCCTGTGCAGAGGGGTTGAGTAGACAACTTTAAGCTGTCGTGGCGGTCGAATCATTAAGGGGTTCGACTTTGACGGCTACCACAGACTATAACGTCCAAGTATAAAAACTCCAAAGAGCAAAAAAAATAAGGAATTGGCCGAAGGTTCCCAACCTAGTAAACAAAATCATAACCCTGGGGTACCCTCCCTTCTTCGCGCGGCGTTGGCGGGCTATAACAATCTCAAACATTCGTTCATATGTGTCGGTCCCTTTGTAATCCCATAACTCTTTACGCACTAGGGTGGTAAAACGTCACGCGCGAAATTTTAATATAAAGTCGCGCAGCCGAGGGCCTATCTCATACCAACCCGCGATGCAGGCGTACGCATGCAGTCGTAACGATGTCGTATTATGTAGTGCCCATAATCAAGCGGTCCCTCGTGGATCCGAGCACCGCTTATGACACTCAAGTGTCAGACTCGAAGTGTCGTGGGGTCTGATCCTTCACGACATTGCACGGCTGAAGGAATAGCCGTGCAGCCGCCACGAGACTTCCGGCCTTTGGTCTGAGCATCTCGGTAGGCAAGGCAAATAGGCTCTGCGCGAGGGAAAACCCCTTCCCTGCAGAGCCTAGGGCTTGGGATGTCCTGGACAAGGACCTCGAATCC
>BFEA01000467.1:188672-202448 GCA_003427395.1 Chara braunii | reverse complement strand
CCATTTTCAGTCTCCCAACGTGCATGCACCCAACGCGGGTCCCTGGCCAGGTTCGCCCGCTTCCGACCGTCTACCTCCGCTGCGCTGCTCCCTTCCTCAACTCCGCCCGGCTTTTCCCACATCTGTATGCCTAACGCCGCYCGTCGCTCCCATCGTCTGCTATGCTTYGTYGGCCTCCCCTGCTACTCGCTTYCACCWCGCTCTTGCACTAGYTGYTGAATGCACCCGGCGCGATAGGCCGTCCGGGTTCATCCCCGTTCACTCACTCCKCTACTCCTGCCTGTCCGCASCGACGTCGACCATGCCATGCACTACRACAGATTAGYGCATCGCAWCTGTGCAAYGCGACACATTCGGATCTCAAGGAGACCGAGTACTCGACAAAAAAAGAAGCGGGGGCATTATCCCCCGATTTACACRTGTCAACCCCGCCCAGGGGCAATKCTAACCTTCTCTGTATCGTTCCAATTTTAACGGATGTCCCGAAGGACACGGCCTACGACACCCCGCGGCCTTGCGAAACGGCCCGGGGCAATAAGAAAAATTTGTTTTTGCCCATCAAGTTTCATCATCTGGGCCTGTATTTCAACAGCTCACGGATGTACCTACCGTGTTTTTCGCGTCCACATACGGGTGTGAACAAAATAAATAATAAATAATAATAATCAAAAATAAATTTATATATATATAAAAAAAGAAAAAAACCTAAGCGGTAGCCGGGCCTGAATCTCGGCACCCCTCCTAGCCTGCCCGTCAGTCCCACGCTCGGCTATTCAACAACAAAAGGCGAGGGGGATGGTCCCGCAGGCCCATCAACCCCTCAAGCCTTTTTCGCCTCGCTCCTCCGCTCCCTTGCCGCAAGCTGTTGGCCTCGATCCCTGCATCTGCTGCGTATCAGTCCGGTGCTGTAACCTATAGGGCTAAGCCCAAGCCTGGTACCAGCAGGCCTGACACGTCTTATAGAGAGTAGCGCACGACCCTTGGGGCCAAGGAAACGCCCTATACCACTTTCCCGGCCCATACTTGCACAAGAGACTACCCAAGAACTCACGTCGGCCTACCGGCCTCGCCACAGCTACTCGTCCTTAGCCAAATCCATCAGGTCTCATCATCTGGATTTTCGCGTAAGTTCATACCGGCTTAGTAAACCATCCTTCCCACCCCGCAGAACCAAAGAAACAAGGTACTCATGGCTAATCAGTTTAATCAAAACAAAAGTAACATATGCTGACKAAAATTCACGCGACGTCTGCCAAGGTAACCAAAAGAAGGAAAAATCACGCGCGCCTCAACTCGCGTGCCCACGCACTCTTCACTCTAATCAACCACCTAGTCAACATAAATTACAGACGCGGCCGTGCCTAGTATGGCATACTTAAGCTTTAAACCAAACTATTTTTCCGTTGTTTGCAAAGACCAGCTTGATCAGAGCAAGCACAGAGGAAGCATGACAACGTCTCCACAATCTCAAAACAAAATCACCGCCTGGTTCACAAGGCCGTGGCCTCCCAGCTTGATCAGAGCAAGAAAGTCACACATCTTGATGACATYTCTTAAAACACACAATTTGCGACATCCAAGAATTCCACCAATAGTCAAGCAAAATCTGGTCCCTCTCGTCAGTCTTTTATTACTCACAATCAACCTTTCACTTATCAATCTATTTAACCACCTTATTTATAGAGGAGGTCTTACTTTAATAGGTCTCTCAGTCATCCCTCTCTCACTAGGATGAACTCTCTTGCGACCTTTTCTTTAACGCATCTTCCTTCTCCGAAGATGCGTCTTCCAAATAGATAATGGACAACCTTTCCATTCACAGGTGTCCCACACATCATATACTCCATAAAAAAAGACCAACTTGTGGGTTTTCTGCACAACTCAATAATTGAATACTCACCATACGAATATTCAGGATCCTCACATCCTTTCACAAAACAGACTGCGCTTCCTTGCCTTATACTCGGCCCTCTCATCCGCCCATGGGCAGGTCGCGCGAGTATACCGGCGAGTAGACAGTTCATATGCATCCAAATTCACAAGGTACTAGATACATCAAGTATTTTCTCACACATATTTCACACCAAACCATCATCCATCAAACCAGGACCACACAAGTGAGTGTGAGAGTGATCGTCATATACAACAAGTAGTCCCCAAAAAGGGTCTCGATATTAAGTACACTCAGGGATAAAATGTCCCACATAAAATGTCATCCACATACACTCAGGGGCAGAATGCCCCATACACAAATGTCCCGAGATCGTAACCCACTCAACTCACTCAAAACCATGCCGTCCTCAAAACACAAGTTGGGTCTGTCTCTCGAAGATCAAGGCGTAGGCCACCTAAGTACGTACAGGCCTCATCTACCATGTCCCGGTCCTCAAGATGGCAGACTCAACAAAAACCCAACCCATACTGACTGACAACAGCTACACCACCTAGGTCTACAGAATATCATCAAATCCTAACTCTAGTCCTACATGCAAGATGTCAACCATATAGGTAACTCAGTCCTGATCGCTCATCTCCTCCTGGTTTTGCCTATATAGCTGAGCCCTACCCCCATCTGCAGATCTCTTTACTCTTCTGCCCTGTCTATCATACATCCTGCCTCCTTCCTCTGTAACCTTCCCTTCAGCCTTGTCCTTTAGGAACTTAGGACATTGCAAGGCTCGATGCCCCTCCTTTGTACAAAAGAAGCATGACGTATCGAACCACTTCCTGGACCTCTTCTTTCCTCTTTGAGCCCCTGGCGATGATGGCGCTTCGCTAGCCTCCCTGCTCAGCTCATGGCTCTGAGGCATATCCAAGGGCTCCTCTCGTGTCTCCACCTCCTGGGTACTCGGTCCAGGTCGGTCCTCAATCCCCTCTGGCCCATACTCGGGCGTGCCCAACCTCTGGAGCCCGCCCTCGATGACACCCTCAGCCTCAATCCTCATCTCCCTCTCAAGAGGCTCTTCTATCCTCCGCTCGGGTGAAAACAAACTCGCCTCCTCCTGCATCGAGTGCACCGCCTCAATGAGCACGTTCATAGATCCCTCTGCTGAGCCCTGAGCCGACTCACTTCTGGATGGTGGTAATCCCTCCTCATCTGCCAAAGGCATGACTGGGCCCGTCGTTGCTATAGGTAGCGTCGCGAGCTCAGTAGGGGCTCTGAACTCGAAGGTCTCTCTCTCTCCGCCTCCCTCTGGGCTCTCGCCTCCTCCGGCTCCAGGATAACTCTCCTCATAGGTGGCTCCTGATAAGTCTCTGTTGTAGGTGGTTGTCCTGGCAAACCATGCCTTGGCGGCCTCTGCTCTCCCTGTCGGCTGCTCTCTGGCTTGTCCACTTCTCCCTGAGATCGCTGCCTCAGGCTCTCGATGATAGCTGCCTGACTGGCCACCAATGCCCTGAGTTCTTGGATTTCCACCTCCATAGCCTCCAGGCGTACTCCACGGTCGGCTTCCTTCATCTTCTTCCCTACCAGATCGCTCCCCAACAACAAGTGTCGGTCAAAAGTTGTCTTGGTCAGGAACTTGATCTTACGATCCAACCTTTCTTCTGCCTTCCTTGCCACCCCAAACCCCGCTCTGGTTGGCGAAGGAAGCTCCTCTCCTCTGTGCTCCCAGAAGTCTCTCCACATCTCTGGGATGTCCGGGGCCTTGGCTGGCGCGCTGGGTGGCTGACCCGCGAGCGCCCCTGCTGCCTCCAATCTTTGTCTTTCCTGCTGCTGCTCTGGGAGTTCCCCCGCTGCCTCCAATCTCTGCCTCTCTTGTCATATCTCGTCTATCCTCCTGGTTCTTCTCGCCCTCTTTTCTTCAGCCGTTTCTCCAGCTGGCGCCCTTTCCCTCGTGCGGAGGTCAACCGTCTTCGGGATCTCTGCCTCCACCTCCTCCTCGGGCTGGCGTGGCTCCTGGCGCGGTTCTGCAAGTGCTGGCTCCTCTAGGTCTGGGTGCTCTAGGGCATGACCTGCTAGGTGCCTGTCAATCAGGGTCAAGGCTTTTCTCCTTACAGTTGCCCTCTCTCTCCTCCTTTCTGCCCTCCCTTCTAGCGAAGGAGCCTTTTCTGATGAAGGCAATGAGGCCTCTTCTCTTTGCAACTCTTCTCCCGCCTGGCGCGTGCTCACAAGTGCATCTCCAAGTCTCAAGCCTACTGCTGGCGACTGAGGGGGCGTGTCCTCTCCAACCTCTATCACCTCTTTCCCTGCACATCTCCCCTCATCGCCTAGCCCTCTCTCTTGCAGAGTATCCCGGACCCCCTCTCACATCATCCCCTCTCTCGGCATCCCCTCTCGTGGCACCTCCTCTTGTGGCACCTCCTCTTGTGGCACCTCCTCTCAAGGCACCTCCTCTCGTGGCACCTCCTTTACCTGCTTTCCATGCTCCTCACCCTGAGGCGACGCTCACCACCGAGCGACATCCAAATGCGCCTCCAACTCCCTCAAGGGCCCCTCAGACGCTGGTGGTTCCTCCTGTGCACGTGCTGGCGACCTCCTTATAAATCCACCCTCGGTAAAACGATGGAACTCCACTGGTCCCAACCCACACTCAGGGTACGCCCCTCACTCCTCAGCCTCTGGTTCTGGCTCCTCTTCTCTTCTAGCTAGGGTCCGACCTCCCCGAGACGGTCTTGCCTCCCTGGGCTCAGGGTCCCTCTGCCTCTGACTCCTCTGATGCCTCTCGACTCTGGGCTGAGGGGGCTCTGGTCGTCGAAATGCCTCTCTCAGATGTGCCCTGCAGCTCTCCCAGTCCCGGGCCAAGTCTCTAATCTGCTTAGCCAGTGCCCTGTCCGCCTTTCTGGTCTAGAAGGGTAACGTCCTCGCCCACTCATCTCTCGGTGTACCCTGCCCCTGCATGAACCACCCGAAGGTCGGGATAAAATCTGCCACGTTTTCGATCTCTAGACGGATCAGCCTGCCATCTAGTCCCACAGGTGAGGGTCGCAACTCCTCCATTCTCGTCTCCTCCTCCTACCTCGTCGTCGCCTCCCTATGAATCCTGGTAATGGGCTCCTCGAACCTGCCTGCTCCCCTCAGTCTCTCGATTGCCTGGGCCACGGTCCAGCCCATACGCCTCGCATGCTCCCACAAACTGTCCAGGAATAGCTTGATGTCCCCATCATCGTACACCGGAGTACTCTCTCGATAGCGAGACCCATGCCACTCATATCCTCCTGATGCCCCCAACGGCCTCCGAGGCGGCCGTGTCCCCTTCCCTCCTTTTGGCATGGCTGTCTTCGTAAAGTCAGACCTGCACAACAGGCGAAAGAGACAACAGACACACATTGGGGTAAGCAAACAGGTGATATTCAAAGCAAGCTCAGACGAGACCATACTCATGCATCATGCAACCTATCTGACCTACACAACCTATCGCTTCTATTATAAAGGTAGTCAGATCATCTCTCTTACCTCCTCTCTCGCCACAAATTTCTTCAATCTCGTTCCAGATACCCAATCCTTCCACTCAGTCTCATTTAGCTCCTCAATCTGGTACGCTCCGAAGTCTCCGACCCGTACGATCCGGTAGGGACCTAGTCATCTCTTATCGAGTTTCCTGGACCACTATTTTTCCAACGATGAATCGTACAAGAGTACGACGTCCCCGACTGACAGGGGTACTTTCCTCACCCGCGCAGACTGGTCCCATCGAGCCTTATCATCCATACGACTTCTTGCCACTTGATTGGACGCCTCCTGGATCCTTTCTTTTATCGCCCCTATCTGCTGCCCCCGAATGTTGAGCAATTCCTCAAAGGACAAGTCGACTTCCAGGTCCTGGCACCTCCAAGTCTTGAGAAAGTTTTCAATAGGGAAGGTGACGTGCCTTCCATACCACAGAGTGGCTGGCGCATACTTGGTGGATCTTTTCACTGTAATGTTCTCGACGAAGAAAGTCGCCCTTAGGTACCTTGGTCATTGATTAGGCCTACCTTCAGTCCACTTAGCCAGGAGACTCGTAATGGTACTATGCCCTCTCTCTACGGGAGCATCTGCCTGGGGGTGCGCGGCCGTGGTGTAGTTAACTACTACACCATACCTTGATAACAACTCCTGCACCTCCTGGCAAGTAAACTCCGATCCCCTGTCCATTACGAATTCCCTGACGAAAGGATAACGAAGGTAGTACTCCTCGATGCAGCTAACCAAGACTGAGTCTGTCTTGGTACGAATGGCACGCCCATCTACGAAGCAGACAAGTTATCGCGCGCATCGAAGATGTATTTATAGCCTTGATCCCCAAGCGGCATGAAAAGTAGGTCGAGATGCACTACAGCCCCCACCTCTCGCTCTAACCTTGGATGTAACGGCTCTCCTTGCCTCAAACGAGACCTCTCCTGGCAGGGTACACAAGATCAGCAGAACTTTCCAACCATGTCCATCATTCCGTCCCAGTAGTACAGCTCGCTTATTTTGGCATACGTGGCTTGTACTCCTCGATGCCCTCCTGCAATGCCGTCATGAAGCGCTGCTATAACGTCAATCTGACGGTTCCTACCGCAGACGACTCTCCTGGGATTCCCCACTTCCCTTCTCACGAAAAGGTGGCCGTCACGCACTAATCAGCGTTGTAGCATCCTCTGAGCCCTATCGCTTGCATTCCTTAGCCGCATCTCGCAAGACAAAAGAAGCCCCAACTCTAGGTAGATCCCATCATACTCCTCTGCATGAAAGGCCTCCTTAATCTTCCCCTCCTCGAACTCGTCGTCCTAGCTTTCAGGCACTTCGTCCACATTCCGTGCTGGGTTCAACGAGCCTGACTGGTCGAGGCCTTCCTGCAATAACGTGTTGACGAGGAGGTACATTCCTCCCATCAGATCCTCATGTCGTTCTACCTGGCCTGACCCTTCTTCGATCGTCTTCATGTCCTCCACCAGACTATGCGAACTAGCCAGTGCCAACTCCATCATCCACTGAATATCCTTGCCTCCCCAATGATCTTCTTCCTCAAAAGGTTTCAGGACTAGCTCAGCCCTCCGTTCGTACCCACTTGGTGTCTGCCAGATAGGATAGCCTACACTGCTGGGCACTCGTGGCGACCACTTGTTGATATGGAGACGGACATCTTCCTCTTGATCCAGAAATCCGTCAACTGGGGGCGTATTCTCCACCGCCTCCCCTTCCCGTTTATCCCAGTTGATACGACTCAGCCCATCCGCCCGGTTCTTGCTACCTGGAATCCGTTCCAACTCGAAGTTAAACATCCAGATGTACGTCAGCCATCTGGCAACCGTCGGATCCAATGGAACGTAATTCCTCAGAGAGTAGGCCAGGGCGGTCGGGTCCACTCTCAAAATAAACCTTCTGCCGAAGGTGTAGTTCCCGGAAGATCCGTAGACATTGGAGGACAGCAAGGGTCTCCCTTTTGAACTGAGAGTAGTTCTTCTCTGTCGTACAGAGAGTCCGACTCTCAAATCGCAAGGGTCTTTCCTTTCCTTCTATGTCTGCCTGAATTAGAACTCCTCCTAAGGCAGTCGGTCCCGCATCCGTTTCGACAACGAAGAGTCGCGTCTCCGTGGCATCATAATCTGGCGCCCCCAATACCAACCCTCCTTCTCGAAATTTCTCCTTCATTCTGGCCACCACTTTTTCTTGCTCTTCTCCCCAAACCCATTCCTGATCCTGACGAACTAACTTCCTCAGGTGTTCAGTCTTAGCGGAAAAGTTCTTGACGAAGGCCCTCCAAAATCCACACGTACCAAGGAAGCTCCTGACATCAGTTATTGAGTGGAATGGAACTAGCCACTCAATAATCTTGTCCGTCTTTTTCACATCTGGCCTTCGGCCTTTTTCGCTGCAGATGAACCCCAAGATAGTCGCTTCTCCCATGCAGTATCTGGATATGGTCCCGCTTGTCGTGAGGTTGTGCTCCTCCAGTAGACTCGTGACTTTATCGAGGTCCTGAATGTGTTTCCAGACAAAGCGCCTTACCCCCGGCAAGACCTCGTCGCTCTCCTTTATTGCTGGTCCCTTCACCGCCAAATCGTCGATGTGAGGCTGCGTGATATGGGGGCTGATTGACTGCATAGCTCGAATCATGGCCCGTTGGACCATTGCTACTGCGTTGGTCCACCCCTGTGGGGCCACGTTCATGTGGATTAGTCCTCGCGGCGTATGCATAGTGGTCACTAGCCTGTCTGGTGGGTAGACCGGGAACTGATCATATCCTGAGTAAAGGTCTATAAGTGAGATTATAGGCCTTCCAGCACAGGACTCTGACAGAGCATCCGCATTCGGCAGTCCTCCAGCATCCTGCACAGTCACCGCATTCGGCCTTTGCAAATCCTGCACCCACCGCAGCGTCCCATTAGGCTTGATGAAGCAGAACCACGGGGACGCATACGGTCCACTTGAATAGTCGGCGACGTGCGTACGTATCGTGCCGTCGAGGTAATCCACCACCTTTTTTTCCTCGTCAGGGTTAGGATATCGCGCCCCTCTCATGTTCCAAGGCTCATGTGGTACGGTATGGATGCGGATCATAGGTATCTTGTCCACATCCAGTCTGCCACGCTCCTCGTCACTAAACACATAGGCGTGATGCCTCCTCTTCATTAACTCCACCATCAACATTCGCTCTTGAGGCAGCAGGAAATTGGGTTCCCCTATAATCAACTTCCCCTCATTCCCTTCGTTGACACGACACGGCCCTGCTAGAGGACTCTCGCTCATTCGCTGTATCAACCCTCGTTCCCTCTCGTAGTATGCATCCTCATCTTCTGTAATGAGGACGGGAACCGGGTGGCACTTCTTGTCTACCGTCTTGTACCGCCTTTGGGAACCCTGCTTGAGCCGCCCCCTAAAAAAAGCCGACTCACAGACTGCGCTTGCGCTGATGCGGGGCCCTTCCCACCGCCTGGGAGCCGATATACCAGCTCCAACCTTCCTGCCTCGGGGCATTCCAGAACTTATTCCCTCAAGGTCTGGATGGCATCCGGATCTGCCATCTCATGTGCGGCCACCAAGTCCATGACCTTCCCGACGTCCGACAAGCTGAGGGAAAATGCTTTCACCCTCTCTCCTGCTTCTGGTTCTGCCCGAAGCCTCCGACGCTCACCTTCCGACTCTTCGATTGTGAACGACCCTGGATTAGGTCGGTTTCTTATACTCCTTGGCCATGTGTTTCTGCATGTAATTAGTTCGTAATTCCCGCAGGCAGGGTCGCATATGAGGAGAATTAACGTCCCGTCGTGCTTATTGAACATCACGGTCTTCGTCCTACTCAGGAATGACCTCCCTAGGAGGATTCCGTGATCCACGTTCGGCATGATGAAGAAACAGGCCCTGGCCTTCAACTTCCCAACCTCGATCAGTACATTTGAGGCTGTCCCACAGAATACGGCCTTGCAGCTGGCTCCGTGCAGAATACCGCAGTCAGAACGGTCTATATCCAACCCGAATCTGATCGCGTCCGCCTCCTAAATAATATTCATCTCTGCCCCGGTGTCCACCATGGCTGCGCACTTGGAACCCTTCACCACCAAATCCACCGTGCCGCAGGCTACGCACTTCCAGTCCATTTTTGTACCTGACTCCGCCCACTCTGCCTCCTTGGGCAGGATCGTACCCAGATGGACGTTGGGCACCAAGCGCCGTGACAACCTTCCTTTCAATTCATCGCGGAGCAGCGGGGCTGACGTCAGGATTTCCTTCAGGGTCATAAGATCGTTATGCCCTTCTAGCAGCCTGTCGATTACCCGCTCTACATCAAACCCCTCTTCCAACCGAACCGCGTACTTTTTTTTCTTGGGCGGTCCGTCACGTATGACTGGCTCGGGCTCTTCCCTGATTCTCTTTTTCCTTGCCCGCTGCTCCGCTCTCTGATCCTCTTCCCGGCGCAGCCTCTCGTCTTCTTCCTCCTCATCATCGTCGTCCTCCACCTCCACGGCCTCTTTTCTCCTTCCTGGCTCGGGTTCCCTCCTCGGACGCTCTTGGCTGACACTGGCTTTGGCTTGATTCCTCGTTCGCGCTGCTTGTGCCAGCCGGGCCTGCGGGGTGAGGGGTCTCCCCATCACCCCCGATTGTGGGCTTGACCCTACTACGTTTACTCCGGGTCGCCCAGGCGCTGACTCCGGGCCGGAGTCGTAGAGGAACACCTTGGGGATGCTAGACTTTCATTCCCTCACTTCCTCACAGAGGGCCACCAACTTCTGTTGGTACCTTCACACCTTGTCCAGTAAATCCTCCATCTTCCCCAATAAGACGGACGATGGCTCCATCCTTCTTTCCTCGTCCTCGTCGTCCGATTCGGTGACTATGGGTTCTTCCCTCTCGCTTCCCTCTCGCGGCCCTTGAGTTACTTCCTCGTCGCTTCCCACTTCCTTTATCCCAATCGGTGGTTCTTCATTTTCCTGCCATAATCTGAATCCCTCTATCCCCACCGATGGTCCTTTCTTCTCCTGCCATAGTCTGAATGTGGCAGGAGGTAGCGGCCCATCTGCCGCCCTTCGCTGGGTTTCTGCCCTCACTCCCCCGAGCCTTCTGTCGATGAACTCCCCAAATTGGTCATAGATGTTCCCGTCCATAGTGGAGGAAATCAGCCCGCTTTTCTCGTCCTCCCGCCTTATGTTACAAAACCTTATAGTGTGGCCTTGCTGGTCACAATGCTGGCAGATGGCCGACCTCCAATCAAATCGGGGTCTTTCGTATCCCTGACTTCCTTGATCCCCCAGGTCTTGGCTCCCTTGGCCTTGATACCCTTGGCCTTGGTTCCCTTGGCCTTGATACCCTTGGCCTTGGTTCCCTTGGCCTTGGTTTCCCCGGCCTTGGTTCCACTGTCCTCCTCGTCCACCGCCATTCGTGCCTCGCCCCCTTCCTCCACCCCTTCCTCCGTTGCCTTGATTGCCCTGGCCCAGGTTCCCACCTTCAGCCACGCTTCCCTATGAATTGGGAGCGGGCGACGACGGCGGGGCCATAGGCTGGGCCTGGGCTGCGGGGTAGATGGGTGGCGGCATACTCATTTGCAACCCCACTACTGGCGGCGGGTTACCCCATGGCACAAGTGCATTGATCACCGGCCAGGGCCACTGTCCGTAGGAGGGCGCCCCTCCTTGCGAGGGGCCCGCACTAGACGATGGAGCCGCTACATTTGGAGGGGCCACCGCCTGGGCCTGGGGCGCCTGCCCCTTTCCTGATCCTTGCCCGCCCTGCACCAAGTTACGCAGTTTGCGCTGGGCCTTCGTTAGGTGCAGCGACACTGGCTCTTCCTCTTCCCAGAGTTCCTCCTCAACGGCCTCCTCTACCACTGGCTCCTTTCCTTTCACCTGGACGACCGTCACTACCCTTCTCTTCACCACCGGCTCTGTCGCATACCCCAGCTGCGCCAGTACGTCTGTAACAATCCTCTTTACTCCCGGGGTCCCAGAAGCGGTCGCATCTCTCTCCTTTCTCTTCTGCCTTTGCAGGCGGTATTGACGTTGCTCCACCTGGTCCAAACATCCAACTTCCACCCCTCTGTCAATAGTGGCCCAAGTGAGCTTGGTGCTACCCCCTCCATGTCTCGTCAGCTCGACGGCCTCTGATGCCGTGAGTAGCCCCAGGAAGATGGCGCATTGTGCCTCCGCCGAAATCTCATGGACCTTCCACGCCCTCTTCTTGAACTCTTGGACAAACGCCCCTATCGTCGTAAAATCCTCTTTGTTCATTGCCTCAAGGTCCGCAGTGGTCAATAGCCCATCTCCCAGGCGGTACTTCCTCTGCATTCCCTCTTTGAATCTTTCCCAATTACCTTGGGCTGCATCTATAACTTTCTTCAGTTCTTGGTGGTAGTTGTGGAGGACATACTGAAGGATGCGTTGGCACTTTACAACGTCCGACCGCCCGACCAGAGCTTGTTCCACCCGCTCAAAAGCCATTCTGAGACTCCCTCCCCACAAAAATGGAAGGTATCGACCTTGGGGATATTGCTTGGATTCCTTTCATGCCGGTCGATGGCCGCGATGAGGTCATCGAGCGTCAGGCCCTTCTTGGGTGCACCCGATGCGCCGCCAGTCCCAGGCATCTTGACAGTCTTTTCTTTTCAAGTTCCCTGGCAAGAGAAAACAAGCACATCCCCTTATTCAACATTACACCTCGACCGGTCTATTCCACCCTCTTTACCTAACTCTTACCACATACTTTACTCAATACTAGCACAGTCGCCCCTCATAATTTCCCCTAACTTGGGCAGGTAAACTTTCTCATCTACACTTAGTCACTCATTATTTTTCTCCTTACTTTCTCATCATTCCTTTATACATTTTCTCATTCACTTCTCATACCCGGATGTCGTTCCACCAGGGACAACGGCAGGCTTTCCGTTATCCCCGGCAACGGCGCCACCTGTCGAGCGCATCGGTCCGGCACCGCACCAGGGCAGCGCGGGACCCTCCCGGCCGCGTCACGCAGGAGTTGGTTTTAAATCCTTCGTCGCAATGTACGTAGAGCTTCCTTATGCCACTCCGGCCGAGTGCGCCAGCCATACCTCTCGCGAGCCCCTACGACAGGATAGGGCCTACGCGAGGCATGACTTACCTCTACCTTACGGGAGCTGTCACCTCCCTTCGGTGGGCGTATCCCCGCCGAGCTACCAGTCCACAATACGAAAGTTAATCAGTTGCAATTGCAGAGGTGGACCAGCCAAGGGCGTTTGTCGTTCGCTGTAGCATAGGGGGTAAGCGCGGTAATACGCCTCTATCGAACCCGCACGCGAACCGACATCTTGGGGGGCTGAGGTCCCAAGCACGACTCGTCGCCGGTTGACTAGGACGTATCCCACACACCACGCGCACACCACTTTACGAACACAAAAATAAACCCCCCACACACACATACGAGACAACACAATATAAACAACGCGACAACGCTCCTAGCCCCTCGGTATCCGCCCCATAACTTCCTGATACGGAAATCGGATAGGCGTCGCACGTGAGACTTTAATATAAATCCGTGCAGACGCAGGGCTATCGCATATCGACTCGCAATGCCAACGTACGCAAGTAGTCGCAATGAAGGCGTACTATATGGTACCCATACTCACGCGATCCTTGTTAATCGCGAGGGTCGCGTTCGACACTAAAGTGTCAGCTGACACGCGCCTTGAGGATTAATCTCTCGATGCTGGACAACCGCCATGCGCGGTTGAAGACCACACCCTCTTCTGCACCTTGTGCAGAGGGGTTGATTAGACAACTTTAAGCTGTCGTGGCGGTCGAATCATCAAGGGGTTTGACTTTGACGGCTGCCACGGACTATAACGTCAAACTATAAAAACTCCAAAGAGCAAAAAAAATAAAGAATAGGCCGAAGGTTCCCAGCCTAGTAAACAAAATCATAACCCTGGGGTACCCTCCCTTCTTCGCGCGGCGTTGGCGGGCTATAATAATCTCAAACATTCGTCCATATGTGTCGGTCTCTTTGTAATCCCATAACTCTTTACACACTAGGGTGGTAAAACGTCGCGCGCGGAATTTTAATATAAAGTCGCGCAGCCGAGGGCCTATCTCATACCAACCCGCGATGCAGGCGTACACATGCAGGCGCAACGATGGCGTATTATGTAGTGCCCACAATCAAGCGGTCCCTCGTGGATCCGAGCACCACTTATGACACTCAAGTGTCAGACTCGAAGTGTTGTGGGGGTCTGATCCTTCACGACATTGCACGGCCGAAGGAATAGCCGTGCAGCCGCTATGAGACCTCCGGCCTTTGGTCTGAGCGTCTCGGTAGGCAAGGCAAATAGGCTCTGCGCGAGGGAAAACCCCTTCCCTGCAGAGCCTAGGGCTTGGGATGTCCTGGACAAGGACCTCGAATCC
>BFEA01000467.1:174038-185706 GCA_003427395.1 Chara braunii | reverse complement strand
ATCTATCGACTGAACTGACCCTTCCATCCTCCTCGCGATCCCCGAAAACCCTAGAATCGGCCTCTCCCCCACCTAATCCCGTTCTACATCGCGCGCCTCAACTCGCTCGCCCACGCACTCTTTACTCTAATCAACCACCTAGTCAACATAAATTACAGACGCGGTCGTGCCGAGAATGGCATATTTAAGCTTTAAACCAAACTGTTTTTCCGTTGTTTGCAAAGACCAGGGCGGATACCCTTGTAAGGGTATTCGCACCGACAACGGTTTCAGAATGTTCAGGTCCTTTATCACTTCAGGATGATTCGGGATGCTCAGGTATCAAAAACAGGCGACCATATGACCTTATTTCAAGGTTTTCGGGTCCTTCATCATTTCAGGATGATTTGGGATGCTCATTTATCAAAAACAGGTACCCATAGGATCTGGTTTTGGGGTGTTCGGGTCTTTTATCACTTCAGGATGATTCAGGATGCTCAAGTATCAAAAATAGGTGGCTATAGGGGCTGGTTTCATGATCTTCAGGTCCAGGATGCTCAGATATCAAGAAGAGGTGGTCATAGGGCCTGGTTTCGGGGTGTTCAAGTCCTTGATCACTTCAAGATAATTCTGGATGTTCACGTGTCAAAAATAGGTGAACATAGGGTGTAGTTTCAGGGTGTTCAAGTTTTTCATCACTTCCGGATGATTCGGGATGCTTTGGTATCAAAAACAGGTGGCCATAGGGTTTGGTTTCAGGGTGTTCAGGTCCTTCATCACTTCAGGATTATTCGGGATGCTCAGGTGTCAAAAACAAGTGGCCATAGAGTCTGGTTTCGGTGTGTTCAGGTCCTTCATCACTTCAGGATGATTCAGGATGTTCAGATATCAAAAACATGTGGTCATAGGGTCTGGATTCAGGGTGTCCACGTCCTTCATCACTTCAGGATGATTCGGGATGTTCATGTATAAAAAACAGGTGGCCATAAGGAACGGTTTCAGTTTGTTCAGGTCCTTCATCACTTCAGGATGATTCGGGATGTTCAGGTATAAAAAACAGGTGGTCATAGGGCTCGGTTTCAAAGTGCTCTGATACCATTCATGATCTTCACTACTTCAAGTCCGTTCATGATTTTCATGATGCCCTTTATGCATCATGAAAATCATGTACGATCTTGAAGTGGTAAAGACCATGAATGGTCTTAAAGCACCCCCCCGGTGGCCAGGGGGGAGGGGGGGTATTTTTATACCATTGATGATCTTCACCACTTCAGGTTCATTCATGATTTTCATTATGCTCTTTATGCATTATGAAAATCATGAATGATCTTGAAGTGGTGAAGACCATGAATGGTCTGAAAGCACCCTCCGGTAGTCGGGGGGGTGCTTTCAAACTATTCACAATCTTCACCAGTTCAGGTCTGTTCATGATTTTCATGATGCTCTCTATGCATAATGAAAATCATAAACGATCTTGAAGTGGTGAAGACGAAGGAATGGTCCGAAAATACCCTCCCAGTGGTCGGGGGGTGCATTTAAACCATTCACGATCTTCACCACTTCAGGTTCATTTATGATTTTCATAATGCTCTTTATGCACGAGAGGGGGGGATGCTTTAATATTATTCATGATATTCACCTTCAGGTTCATTCATGATTTTCAAACGGATGAAAATCATTCATGATCTTCATCACTTCCGGTTCGTTTATGATTTTTGTAATGCTCTTTAAGCATTAGGAGAAGAGTATTTTCATACGATTCATGATCTTCACCACTTCAAGTTTGTTCATGATTTGCATGATTGGGGTGATGGGAGAGGGGGGAAATCATGAAAATTTCAAGAGGGTCCGAAATCATGAAAAACACATTAAGTTTTCAAGAAGAGGGTGGGTGTAAAATTTTCAGGTAGGCGAAAAACAGAAAACTTTTTAGGCGGATGAAAAATAGAGAAGTTTCAAGATATGTTTTTTAAGATATGATTAAAGTACTTTACTATATTTTTTCACCGTGAACATCAGTGATAACCTCCCGAATTCACGATCCAAGCATGATTTTAATGACAAACAAAACAACTCAAATTTTTTCACTTCACAATTTTCATCTATGAAATTTCAGGTACCCGATAACCACTTGTGTACTACACTCTACAATACTTTATTTTACGACACTTACTTTACTTTACTGGACGACATTCTACTTTACTCTACTCTATGACACTTTACGACACTCTACGACATTTTTCAACACTCTACAACACTTCACAACACTCTACGATACTCTACTCTACTTTCATCTACTCTACTGTACGACGCTCTGCTCTACTGTATAATACTGAACTCTACTTTATTCTACGACACTTTACTCTACTTTACGATTTTGTACTCAACTCTATGACAATTTATTTTACTGTACTCTTCCACACTCTATTACACTCTACTCTCCTCTACTCTGTTCTACTCTGCTCTACAAGACTCTACGACATTCTACTCTACTTTACGACATTGTATTTTACTCAACTCTACTCAACTCTACTTTACTCTATGATTTTCTACTTTACTCTTCTCTACGACACTTTACTCTAATCTGCTCTGCTCTTCGACACTGTACACTATTATATTATATTCCATACTATTTTACGACACTCTACTCTACTCTGCTCTGCTCTTCGATACTCTACACTATTGTATTGTACTATACTCTACTCTACTCTATTGTACGACACTCTACTTTACGACACTCTACTCTACTCTACTCTACTCTACTCTACTCTACGAAACTCTATGACACTCTTTTGTAGTCTCTGACACTCTACAACACTCTACGACAGTCCACAGAACTCAATTGTACGACACTCAACAGAACTCAACTCTACTACACTCTACGACACTCAACGACACTCTACTCTACTCTACGACACTCTACTCTACTATACTCTATGACACTATATGACACTCTACTCTACTTTACTCTACTTTACTTTACCCTATTGTATTCCAATCTACTTTACTTCACTCTACCCACTCTACTCTACTCTTCTCTACTCTACTGCACTCTACTCTACTACATTCTACTCTATTGTAAGACACTCTACTGCACTCTACTCTACGTACTACTATGCGACACTCTACTTTACTGTACTTTACTCGACGACATTACGAGACACTCTACTTTACTTTAATCTACTCTACAACACACTACTCTACCCACTCTATGTTACTTTACTCTACTCTATTATACTCTACTCTACTCTAAAACGCTCTATAATACTCTACTCTACAACACTCTACTTTAGTCGACTTGGCGACGCTCTACCATACTCTACTCTACGACACTCACTATACTCTACCAGACTCTACAGCAAACTACGTCATTGTACGATACTCGACGTTACTCTACTCTACGATACTCTACGACAATTTACTCTATTATACTTTGCGACATTTTACGACACTTTACTCAACTCTACTGTATAACACTCGACTCTACTCTACGACATTATACTCTACACTTTACGACACTTTACTTTGCTCTATTCTACTCTACTCTACTCTTCTGTACGACACTCTACTCTATTATATTTTATTATGCTCTACGACAATTTACTCTACTCAACTCTACTCTGCTACACTCTTCGACACACTTTTGTACTCTATGACACTCTACGACACTCTATGACAATCTACAAAACTCTACTTTACTTACTCTACTCTACTATACTATACTCTGTTCTACGAGACTATACTTGACTCGACTTTAATCTACTCTACTCTACTCCACACTACTTTACTCTAGTCTATTCTACTCTATTATACCCACTCTACGAAACTCTACTCCACGACACTCTATGACAATCTACTCTACAACATTCTACGACACTCTACGACACTCTACGACAGTCCGCTCTACTCTGCTCTACGGCATTCAACGACACCCTGCTCTACTCTACGATAATTTACTTTACTCTATGACACTCTACTCTACTCTACGACACTCTACTCTTCTCTACTGTACGATACTTCACTCTATTCTACTCTACAATAATCTACTGTACTCTACTCTATGAGACTGTACTCTTCTTTACGACAATCTACTCTACTATTCTCTGTGACACTTTATAACACCTTACTATACTCTACGACAGTCTACGACACTTTGCTCTACTCTACGACACTACACTCTACTTTATTACACTCCACACTATTTTATTACACTCAACAATACTCTACTTTACGACACTCTACTCTTCTCTGCTCGACAGCATGCTACTTTACTCTACTCTACGTCACTTTCCAATACTCTACGATACTTGACGACACGGTAAGACACTCTATTCCACGACACTCTACCACACTAGACTCTAATTTAATATACTCTACTCTACGACACTCGACTCTACTCTAATCTACTCTACTATACTCTACTCTACTCTACGACACGTTATTCTACTCTACTCTACGACACCGTGACTTTACTTTACTCTACTCTACGACACTCTATTTTACTTCACTCTACTACGATATTGTTCTCTACTCTACGACATTTTACTTTACTCTACGACACTTTATGACACTCTACTCTATTATAGACACTCTACTCTACGAGTATTGTACTCCACTCTACGAGTATTGTACTCCACTCTACGACAATCTGCTATACTCAAAGACACTCTACGACACTTTATAACTCTACTCTACTCTACTCTACTCTGCGACACAGTACTCTACTCTACGACACAGTACTCTACTCTGCGACATTCAACTCTTCTCTATGACACTCTACTCTGGGAGACTCTAAAATACTCTACTTTACGATATTGTACTCTACTCTGCGACATTTTACTTTTCTCTATGATACTCTATACTACGACACTATAAAATACTCTACTCTACGACACTTTACTGGACTTTACGACACTCAAAGACACTCTACTTTGCGATACTCTACAACACTACGATACTCTACTCTTCTTACGACGCTCTTCTCTACTCTATGACACTCTACAGCACTCTACAACACTCTACAAAACTCTACTCTACTCTACTCTACTTTACCCACTTTACACTACCCTACGCTACTCTACAAAACTCTACTCTACTATACTCTACTCTACTCTAAAACACTCTACAATACTATATTCTACTATACTCGATGACACTCTATCATTTACTCTACTATACTCTACTCTACTTTAAAACACTCTACAATACTCTATTCATGCTATACTCGATGACACTCTACCATACTCTACGACACTCTTCGATACTCTACGACACTGTACTCTATGGTTTTCTACGACACTCTATGACACTGTACGATACTCCACTCTACTCTACTCTATGACACAGTACTTTACTCTACAACACTCTACTTTACCATTTGATACTCTACTCTACGACACTCTACGACACTTTACTTTATTTTGCTCTACGACTCTACTCTACTATATTGTAGTTTACTATACGACAATCTACTCTACTATGATCTGCGACACTTTATGACACTCTACTCTACTCTACTCTGGGATATTCGGCTCTACTCTACGACACTCTACTCTACATACGTTACTCTACTTTAGCCTACTCTACTTTACTCTACTCTGCTCTACAACACTTTACTCTACTTTACTCTACTCTACTTTACTCTACTCTATGACACTCTAAAAAACTCTACTTTACTCGACTCTACGTTACTATACTTTTCTCTACGACATTATACTCTACTCTAATCTACTCTACTCCACTGCTCTCTACTTTACTTTACTCTACTCTACTCTACTTTACTCTATTCTACTTTACCCACTCCACTTTACTCTACTCTACGACACTCTATAATGCTCTACGACAATCTACTGTACGACACTTGACGACACTCTACAACGCTCGACTCTACTCTACTCTATGAAACTCAACGACAGTCTACTCTACTCTACAATATTCTACTTTACTCTACGACACTTTACACTACTCTACTCTGCGACACTTCACTCTACTCTACTCTATTGTACGACACTCTACTGTACTCTACTCTACGAGACTGTACTCTACTATACAACAGTTTACTCTACTATACTCTACGGCACTTGATGACACTCTACTTTACTCTACCACATTCTACGACACTCTACGACACTTCGCTCTACTCTACGACACTATACTCTACTCTACCCACTCTACACTATTCTACTCTACTTTACTCTACTCTACTCTATTACACTCTATAAGACTCTACTTTACTGCACTTTAGTCTATGTTACTCGACGACATTCTACTCTACTTTACTTTACGACACTATACGACACTTTACGACACTCGACTCTATTCTAATTTACTTTACTCTATGACACTCTACTCTACTCTACGACACTTAACTCTACTCTACGACACTCCATTCTACTCTACTTTATGATAATTTACTTTACTCTACTCGACGATACTCTACTCTACTCGACGATATTCTACTCTACTATACGATACTGTACTCTACTCTACAACAATCTACTCTACTTTACTCTACGACACTGTATGACACTCTACACTACTCTACTTTACTCTACTCTAGTTACTCTACTCTACTCTGCTCTACGACAGTCTACAACACTCTGCTCTACTCTACGACAATGTACTTTACTCAACTCTACTCTACTCTACTCTATTATACTCTATGACTCTCTACTCTATTCTACTTTACTGTACTTTACTCTACTCCACTCTCCTCTACTCTACAGGACTTTACTTTACTCTACGACACTCTACTCTACTTTACGACAGAGTCACTAACACTCTTCTGTAGTCTCTGACACTCTACGACACTCTATGACACGAGACTCTACTCTACTCTACGATACTTTACTCTACTATACTCTACTCTATGACACTATATGACATTTTACTCTATTTTACTCTACTTTATTCTACTCTACTCAATTCTACTCTACTCTACTTTACTCTTCTCTACTGTTCCCCACTCTACTTTACTTTATCCACTTTACTCTACTCTACTTTATTTTATTGTACTACACTCTACTCTCTTATACGACACTCTACTTTACTCTACAACATTCTACTCTACTTTACGACACTCTACTTTACTCTACAACATTCTACTCTACATTATGACACTCCACTCTACTCTACGACACTGTACGATGTCGTACCAAATACCCCTACAAGGGTATTTGGCGTGTTTTTTGCAGATTCACGCCGGTGCGGCCTTGACCGAAGTTGACGACGCGCTCCCAGGTGAGAGTTGAGTCCTCGACCGGGTAAGCGGCGCGCGCGGGGTATCGACGGCGAGGCACAACCATGCGCAGCCTAGCGACGTGGCGTCACAGGCCAGCGGGACGGGCAACCCCTAGTCCCTTTACTTTTTCTGTGTTCCCTCGCATTTTATATTTATTTTATTATTTTTTATTATTATTCCTACTTTTATTTTTACTGAACTCTTTGACTTAGGTGACCGGTTCGGAGACCAACGTCGGGACCTATGGGCCTGGCTCGGCTATTACGTTATCGGACACGAGTGGTCGTCATGGCAGTCGAGGATCTTGAGCGTGCGCTTGTCTTGGTAGGCCCGGTGGGAGTCTGGCTGCCTGGCCCACAAGGCGGAAAAAAAAGGTCTGGGTGGCGAGGATCGTTATGGTGTACAGCCCGCCGCCCACCGTCGGCTGCGAGAGGGTGGTGTGTGAGCATGCCCGTTGGGACCAGGAAGACGGTGGACTATGCTTGGGCGGGGCACTAGGGCAGTGGCCGCAGTGCCCAGACTGCTGTTTATGTGGAACCCTTCTCCACTTCGGCCTTCAAAGTTCTCATTTGAATGTTTGCTACTATCGCCAAGATCTGCACCGGGACCCGCGGGGTGGTGGAATAGGCCTGGGCAGCCGTGGTCAGGGGATACACCACCCGTTAACCTCAGCCTGCTGCGAAAAGAGAGAGGGTTGGGTGTGAGCAGGCCTGTGGGACAGCACCTGCCGGCCTAATTAAGTTAGTGCACCCACGAACTGTAGAAATACAGATCTCAGTTCAAATGTCACATGATACAATTGTGTGAAATACTATAGTCCTGATGACCTAGGATCGGGCAGTCCAATGATGATATCCGATGCCCATGCCCGCAGGGTGGTCCTTCGGGACATCTGTTCAAACTGGAACAATACATAAAAGATTGGTTGTTCCCCTGCAATTGATTCCGCGTTCGGTCATGGAACCAGCTAACCCAGCCAGTTGGTAGACCTGCGAACTGTTGAAATGCAAACCTGAGCTCGAACTCCAATGAAGGTGGGTGAGTGGGAGTTTGCGGCGCATGCTGAAATACCGCTACTTTTATTTTTATTTTATTATTTTATTTTTATTTTTTTATTACTATTTTACTTATTTCGTGAGGTGGGCTCAGACTTTGCCTCTGCCCCTCAATCCAAGGTGCAGGCCCTTGCGGCCTGTTCGATCCAAGCGAAGACATTGTCTAGCGGGGAGTTGGTTGGGGCGGCACATCTGTTGGAAGGGAGCACAGAGGTCCGAAGAGGAGCTCAACAAGAATGAGAAATCTCGTGCACAGCAAAAGGGCAAAAACTTCTTTTGCTTTCTGATTGCGAGCCTGTCGGGTCAGCTGCTAGCGGGACAAAGCTGGCTAGGGGAAGTCGAAGGCAGATGGAGCGAAGAAAGGAAAAATGGGTTGACGTCAAACAAAACAGGGAAGGGGAAAAACGGAAAAAATAACTAAGGCAAAAGAAATGAGAATGGTGAGGGGGGAAGAAGCTGTTTCACGCTCGTTCCTCGATGGAAACGGGCGAAYGAAGGTTCGTTTCCTATGTTTTTGGTAATGGCGAATCTAGTGGCGGGGTCAGAAATTGAAGTTAGTGGCTGGCTCTGGCGCTGCAGAGGGAAAGTACTGGCCGGGAAGATGGCGGATAATAGCTATGGCAGGAGGGAAAAGATTGTAACTCTCCCGTTCCTTAACGGAATCAGGCGAAGTAAAGCTTGAAATTGGGGTTTTGAGGCATGGCGAATCTGATGGTAGAATCAGATTTCACATTTGAGTAGTAAGTTGGTTGGGATCAGTAATAGGAGTTGTATGATATACTAGCAGAAGAGGGCTAAAAATGAAAATCTCATCCGATTCCCGATGGAATCGATTCCCGATGGACTGAGGTTCTGGGAGGCGGCGAGCACCTTGGTGAAGACGGACTGGAAGGAGGAACAACAGAAACTAAGGGAGGGGAAATGAACCTACCTGCGTTTTCGATGGAGATTCGTTATTTTTCCTTTTCAGAAGTAGCAGGGCAGATCCATCTGTCGTGGTTGTCGCTATCCTCTTCGCAGTTGGACTTGAGGTGGCCATGTTTCGACTGTCAGGGTAGAGTCTGTCTCCATCATCAGAGTTGTGTTGGGCATTGCAGTGGTCGTCATCCAGATGGTAGTCGTCCTCACATTGGGGTACGCGTTCCCACCCTCCTTCATCAACTGCTCGTCTTCACGTTCGCCCTCTCCTTTTACTAAGATTTTTGTAGGTTCATCGTACGTTCACTTCAGCTTCACGACCCCTGTGCCCCGGGTGTTCGCTGTGCGAGCCACGGTCATCGCCATCGTCGTGCAGCTTGCCTTCGGGGTACTCATGCTCATGCTGCCGCCGGTGACTTGTTTGCTGTTGCTGCTTCGCTAAGGTTGGTCAGGTTGGTCTGCTTTGCCTGCGTCGGCTTTAGGGGTCGCACTCATCTAGCAGAGTGTCAGACCGAATTCGCTTGTGGTTGTTTCATTTAGTTCTCAGGGTTGTGGATGTGTCTGAACGTGACCGTCATTGTGGCCAGGTGCATTGAGGAGAGTGGGATTAGAAAAATCTAGAACCAATCGCGGGAACGAAGAGAGAGAGAGAGAGAGAGAGAGAGAGAGAGAGAGAGAGAGAGAGAGAGAGAGAGAGAGAGAGAGAGAGAGCTTACCTTGAAGACCAAGCTGACCATGCAAGAATGAACCGAAAGTCGGGCTATGTGCCAGACTGCAGGGCTGCCAGCAGGTGCAAACGTGAGAGTCTGTGAGACTCTCCCTAAAAGTCGAACTGGCAACTCGGAATGAGCCGTGGGACAAGGGACTGCATCTAGAGGAGGAAGACCAACCGAATCTCAGCGGGAAACTTACCACTCTGCTAAGCGAATCTGGCCAAGTAGACGGTCAGGTGCATTCATGTGCTAAGGGCAGGGAGAGAAAGAAGAGAAGGTCGAACTTACCTGTGCCTGTTGTTTGTAATCATCAGAAAGTAAGTCGCGGTCTCAACGTTGCAGTATTGCTAGCAAGAGAGATAGAGGACCAGTTTTCCCAAAAGAGAGGAATAAGCAAGAGGGGAAGAGAAAGTTGAAGAGTTATTTACCTGGCAAGGCGAACTGATGATGTTAAGGATGTTGGTGGTACTGTGGGACTGAGGTGTTGCGGGTCATCGGGCAGCTTGACCACTTCGGTGTCTTTTACTATGCCTTGGTTGTGCGACCGACTACGTTACTTTGTCGACGTTTTGCTACAGTGGTTGTTGCTGCTATTACGGATGGTTGTACTGCTGCTAATACAATTGCAAGGCCTACCGCGGGCTCGCTGTACTGTTGTACTGGCTGCATCAAAACTGCGTAACACGGGGTTAGTTGCCACATGCTACAGAGCGTTGAGGACTGAGTAAGTGTTGTTGAGCAGAGGAAGAATGGTTGTGAGGCGGTGTTGGGTCTAGTGATGGTTGTTGTTGAGGTGATTTATTGCTACGCACGATTGCTGCGGGGCATTCTGCGTTGTTGAGCATTACTGATATTCATTGTGATAGGAGACTCGTTGTTGGGCAAAAGGGTTACCGCTGTAACTTGGAGGATCATCAGACCGCTGTTGTTCTACTTCCGGCTGTGGTTTGACCATTCTGCTACGATCCTTGGCTGCCATTGCGGGGCCCTCAGGCGTATCAAGGAATCAAGACCCTCTCACGTGAGTCTGAGTGCACCTCTCTTGGATCTAAGTGACTTAACATTTCTTTCTCTACCCTTCCCACTCTCAGTCTAGTCTTTTGGTTAGGAGAGGAAGACGGCAGGCGGGATTGAAACCCGTAATCCGTGCCAAGGCCTTTGTGGGAGGTTCGCCCCACCGATTGTGGGAGCTCTGCCGGGGTTCGGGCAGGACCCTGAAGGCAGGGAACGTTGAGGTAGGCCGACGCGATCTCCTTTAGGATCCCGTATACCCTTATCTATACGACCCTTCATTCAGTTTGACTGAGTTTTGACTTTTTATATATTTCCTTGACTTTAATTCAGGACGTTAACTGAATCGAAAAGAGAATCTACTATGCATGTTAATTTATTTGTCTGTGGTAAAAATCACGATGTTTGCACGCAATGATCTGAATGGGGTTGGAAATGAGGTCTTCTGACCGATCCAGCCGCTTTGCTGATTGCTTGGACATTGGGACGGGGCGGGGTCAGGACCTGCCGCTTTGCTGATTGCTTGGACATTGAGAAAGGGCGGGGTCAGGACCTGCCGCTTTGTTGATTGCTTGGACATTGAGACGGGGCGGGGTGAGGACCTGCCGCTTTGCTGATTGTTTGGACATTGAGACAAGGCGGGGTCAAAACCTGTCACTTTGCTATTTGCCTAAGACATTGAAATGGGGCTGGAGATGAGGTCTTTCTCACTGATCTGGTCGCTTTGCTCGTTTTTCCTAAGACATTGAAAT
>BFEA01000467.1:151698-166745 GCA_003427395.1 Chara braunii | reverse complement strand
GTACCATACAGAAATGGAGTGGGACCCAGGCTCGGCAAAACTCGGAGCTCAGTGAAAACCAGGGTTGGCCAAAACAGGCTCGGAGGTACTGGTGGTTTAAGCCATATTCTTCTCTCATCTATCTCATTTTTCTTGCTAGTACTCATCTATCTCATCCTCTCATTAGTGTATGTGTAGTACGGAGGAACACCAACCAACCGGGATCTCTCCCCAGCCCACGGGGTAGGTTGGCACCACAGCAGTGGTGCAAGAGCAAGGCTGTACCAGTCCCTCATCATGGTGACGAGGGGTGGGCGGGCATTGCTGATGGGGGAAATTGGCGGTGCTAGCGCGGAGCAATGGCCAGTCACTGCACCTCCCCCTACCCCCCCCCAAACCCCACATGGCGGTGTCTAATGGCCAATATTGTAGCTGCATAGCAGCCAACAACATCAACCGAGGTCCTGCCAGTGCTGGCTTGGGGGGCCAACGGGTTATCTCTAGCTGGTAGAACACCAAGCTTGCCCAGGCACGTACGTGAGGCAATGCGAATTGAACCCACGACCTCCTGAATGCAACTTCTGTGCCTTACCAACTGAGCTAGGCCCATATTCCCAGAAGGGTTGTTCGGGGAGAGGCCTGCCGTTTTCGGCGGTAGGGAGCTCGCTCTAAACGGAATGCGCATGCACTGCAATCTGCAGGTGGAGGCCTTCCGGTTCAGCAGGGGTTTTTTAATGGCTGTCCGATTCGACAGGCAAGTCATCTACGGCGGCCAGCAGTTCCTGGGCAGCCGGGGCACGGGTAAGAGTGACTGACCGGGCTATCGACTGGTTGTAGCCGGGAGCGAAAGAGGGTAGGTGACCTTGGTCAGGGCCCACCACACGCGGGCTCAGCTTGAGGTACTGCAAGCCAGGAAAGCGAGGGCCGCAGCTCTCCTCCTCGAGGTCTTCTATTTCACAGAGGAACGCGGCAAATTCCATCTCTTCCAGGCTTCGGGGTTTGCATGCACGCAGGATTGTAACGTGTAGCGTGTAATCAGCCATAGCCATGGAGGTGAGTACGTGCAGCGGCTGTGTAAGGGGATTGCAATTTGTTGTTTGGTCACAACGTCTGTGCAAGGAGATTGCAATTTGTTGTTTGGTCGCAGCAGAATTTGCGGGAGATCGATGTCATGTCTATTCACTGCTTAGTGTTCGCGAAATCCGTGAGAGGAGGCCAGGCTTCTTGCCCTAAAATGGGCGAAAAAAAAAGGGTATCATGATTTCATGCAAGTGAGCTAGTTCTGATGGTTTAATGTGACTTTTACGGTGGACGAGGGTGCTGACGAAGATATTTCGTTGGTTGTGGTTGTGTTGCTTCGTTTGTGCAGTCCGTACAGTGCTTCGGTCGCAAGGTACGGTCATCTCTTCTGACCCCCTCTCACTTGACCATCCCTTTCGTGATCACCCCTGTCCTCACCCGTCTCTTTTCACCTCTCTCCTCAACCTTCTCTCCTTAACCCGCTATTCACCCCTCCCCTCACCCCTCTGGTCACCTCCTCTCTTACCGCAACTACCCTCACCTCTTTCTTCCCCACTTGTTCGTACCCTCTCTCCCCGCGTCACATCTCCTCATCTCCGATCCTCACCTCTCCTCACCATTTTTCCTCGTCAGTTCTACCTCTCGCGTCTCCTCGTCATCTCTCCTCATATCTCTTCAACACGTCTCTCGCCTTCTCTTCACTTCTCCTTGCCTTTCCTCACCGCCTCTCATGACTTCGTCTCCCTAGGTCTCCTCTTGCTGCGCCAATCCCCTGCATCTCTTTCGCACCTTTCTCGCCATCTCCACTCATTACCTCTCTCCATCCACCTCTCCCCTTCTACCTTCGCCACTTTCCATCTATTTTTCACTGTCCCTCTTGCACCACCCCTTTCCCCGGCATCCCTTTCCCACATCGACCGCTTCGCCATCAACCCTCATCTCATCTCTTCTCCCAGCGCCACGTGTTCCGGCATCACCGCTCTCTTCGTCGTATTCCCCCTTACCACCTTTCCACTCATCACGTCACTAATTTTGATGTCAGGATAATCGACATCCTTCCGCTATGATGGCGGCGTGACGTCTCAAGTACTTAGACGTCTCGTTTTTCTCCGATGGGATCCCTGATGCTACTGCCTTCCGTACTTCTCTCACATTCTTTCTGCTTGTCTGTCATTCTTTTAATAATCTGAGTCCATCACTCAGTTGCAGATCTTTCCAGGTCACTGCCCAGTCCCTGCACGTGAGGTCTTCGATATGCTCTTCTACGTTCCCTGGTTCCTCGCTTCAATCTCTACCTTTGTTCTGTCGATCAACTGCGCATTCTTGGCTTCTTTCTCATCTCCTCCTTCCCCTTCTTTCTCCTTTGCGTCCAATTGAACTATGGAGGAGATCTTTCCGCGCTTGTGTACGATAGTTTTCTTCGTCCGTTTTGTTACTAATGTGTTCTTGAATTTACTCCTTTTATTCGCCTGGCGCTGGCCTGGCGCTGGTCTCGTTATTTTGTTCCTTCCAACTATTCGGTAAATGTAATCTTCCCTTCATTCTTTTGGGAGTGACCTCGTCAAGCGCATTACTATAAGCCTAATCTTTTCATTATCGCAGTGATTGACAATATATATATTAATTCAGCTTGCGTCTCATTGTTCAACTCTTTCCGTTTGTGGTGTCTTTATGTTTAGGTACAGGATTCTTGTCCCATCCTTTTTGTGTATGTCTATGTTTGTGAAGAGAAGAGAGGTTTACCCCCTCAACTGTTCCCTTTCTGTGTGAATGTTACGGGTTTTTGTGCTCTATCTACGCTCATTGCATTTCCCAAGTACTCCTGTTGAACTTCATGCTATCGTTTACTTGTGCTGGCTTATTAGGGGAAGCCTATTTTTGCTATTCTGGGAGCTGGTGTCATTGGGTTCATGTTTTTGTTCATTCGTCTGATCACAGCGTGTTTGTATTTTCTCTTCTCTGCAGAAAACGGCCGTCGCTGTCACCTACTGCAAGAGAGGCCGCGGGCTGATAAAGATCAATGGTGCGTTAGAGAATCTTAACTCTTCCGTTCAGAAATTTGGAGTTCACGAGTGTTAAAAATGTGATGGGTCTTGATTGGTCGATTGTGCCCACCTCTGCATAGTAACATGCGATGATGGGACAAGTATTCTCGGACCTGCGATTTCGATAATCTTTAAGGCCAAAAGTGCGGTAAAAAGTGGCGGAAAATGTGAACGGTCGTGGGAGAATTAAGTAAAAATGGAGTCTCCAGGGTGCCGAGGGGGAGAGGTGGAGGACGGGTCGGCTGACGGGTTATTTCGCATGCGCCATCGACAAGGAAGCTTCCTATTCGACGCTTCTTGGAAGAAGTCGGTAGGGCAAAGCAAGGGCGTCTAATCTCTGTGAACGATTGGCATGGGATCGTGCTGCAGAATATATAGCATTTGGGAACATAGCAGATGGAGAGGAAGCAAGGGTTCTGTAATATGGGCGAGAGCGAATGGACGGTCTGTGTTTACGCAGGGATCGTGATTGGGAGCTGCTGTGGAGATCACAACGTTGAAAGGAAGTAGTGTGGAGTGTGTGATTTCCCGAAAGTGGAGGACGCCGTTCAAGGAAGGGATTGACTTTGGAAGTTTATGGTCGTAGTCGGTTGTGGGTGGAGTAATGCAAGGCGGAGCGCAGTGGGTGTGGCGAGTGTTGGACCTGCTGGGGAAGTGGAAGGTGGGGAGTTATGGGTCAGAGGTTGCGTATCGAAGTGGCCGGGGGAAAGTTTCGTGACGGTTTTCCATTTTTTGTCAAATTTCAATTGTGGGAAGTGTGTTGAAGTTGGGAATATGGGGCCGTCTAGTCTCGGATCAATTTCAATTTCAGCGAATCGAATGGGGGAAGGTCTTAGGACCTCAATGGAGGGGGCATCGCGTTGATCAGTGTCGGCGTTGCAACGTTCTTGAGAAGTGACCAGAATCGGGGGCTTGCAGCCAGTAGCGGTTCCCATGACCGTCTTGAAGGAGGATGTGGAAAACTAGTGGGCAGTCTTGACAAGTGGGGGGTGACATGAGAAAGGGAAAGCTTGGTGAGGGCTCGCAGTGTGGAACCTGTCAATTGAATGGAGGGTGTTTGATCCCATGGCAGTAGGAAGGGACTACAACACGGTATGTGGAGTCTTGCGAGTCTTCTTCGCGAGGAACATCTGTTAGCGAGGGAGTGATTTCGTAGGGGAACTGGAGCGTTGCATGCGCTTCCGTACCTGGTTATGTGTTATATGCAGGTGAACGGTACAGAGGGAAACCACTTGCTCGACTCCCGTTGTGAGCTATGGTTGGGTGATTAGGGTTTGAGGCAAAATTTTGCTTTGGGGGGGCGCTGCGACGGAATAGAGGCTCTTTGTGAACCGGGGATGTGAATGTATGTTTCAGATTGGGATCTCAAGCAGTCTGTAAACGAGGCTTGTTGATTATGGTCATGAAGAAGGAGCCGCTCTTGTGCTCGAATATAGGGATGTGAGCTGTGTCGCTCTGCCGTCAATTATGTTTCGTAAATTAATTATTATTCGTTCTCGTTGTGTGTGTGGTTCGACTTGCAGGATGCCCCATTGAGCTTGTTGAGCCCGAAATCCTCAGATACAAGGTCTTCGAGCCAATCCTTCTCCTCGGTCGTCAGCGATTCGCCAATGTTGACATGAGGATCCGGGTCCGAGGTGGAGGGAACACTTCACAAATTTACGGTACGTATTGGCGAGCGGAGGATAACTAGCCCGCACTGTTCTTCCCTTCGACTGGTTATTTTCATTCGCAATGGTCTCTATGATCCATTTCGTTCAGATAGCTACATGACGGAGAAGTGCTGGCAAGTGTGGTGAATGGTAATCAGTGAAATTGAAAGGCTTAAACGGTGATTTGCCACGGTAATAGGATGCCATGAGCAGGTAGGTTGTATGTATACCATGGGTTGCCATCAGGCGTAGAAGAATATTAATGTCGACGAAAAATATGAATGTCGACAAAAAATGCTAATGTAGAAGTATGTCGTGACGATTAGTTGATAGGATGCCATGAGCAGGTAGGTTGTATGTGTAAGTTCGGGCGTGACGATTAGTTGATAGTGTCGAGGGCAAGCAATTGGATATGTTACCTGCTATTCAGCTGGTAGTGTTCATGGAAAGCAAGCGCAGAGTTCAGTGAGAGCAAGTGCAGGTTACCCTGTCTGCCGAAAGATTGAGTTTTTCTCTATTCAATGAGATGTAGCTTATAGCAAACGGTCAGTCATTGGTAAGTTGTACTTTTGTCTGTCAATTTGCGTTAGGGTTTGCAACGAAAAGCCGACGGTGTCGCTCCGCAATGAAACAGAAATCGAAAACGAATTCGACGGCGGAGTATGTACCAGTAGGGTTTGCGTTGAATCTTGTCTTTCCCAGGCGTGAAGATCGTTTAGGGTTTCGCCGTGTAGAACGAGTCGGACAGGTGCACGCAGTAACTAATGGAGTCGAGGATGCCAACTTCCCCCGAACACCTCACCCTGATTATGAATGTATATGAGTTATATTTCCGGTCAGGTGCAGCCAAAATTAGGGTGCGTTTTGTTCGGGAGAAGATGGTGGTTTCGAATCCAAAGTTCCAGCTTCAGGATGCGGTAATCTGGCGATCATCTCTCTAGAACTGCTGTTTCAGTAAAAAAGAAAGTACAGGTCCCTACCTACGGCTGGTTCTGAATTGAAAAACAACGTTCTTTTTGGAAATTACTGGTTCCTACGGCTGTCCATGATCGGTGGATAATGGCAGGCATTTTTGTAAGCAAGAAGATGACAGAGGGTGTTCTGTGTTCTGCACTCATGACCACTTCGAGTGTCTACTACAATGGAATGTTCTTCTTTTCGTCGTCCGCCGCAGGTCAAGTGGATATGTTCCTCGCTCGGGGATCTGCGTCTGTAATTTGTGGGGGAAGGCGTCATGTTTGTCCTGTAGGAACGGGGGCGAGCATACACGAATACGCAGGGGTTTTATATTGGATTAGAAAATCTGACGCTCTCATGGCATGGGGGCGACGTTTGCTGTTTTGTCTTTGCAGCTATCAGACAGTCGATCGCGAAGGCACTCGTGGCGTACTACCAGAAATGTAAGGGCACTAAATCCACATTCTTTGTTTTCCTGCATTCTTGGCCGCTGTACTCATGTATGGCGGTCGTAATTGCAATCAGTCATGTGCTTGTGCGCTTCATTATTGATGGAGAACTTGGCGCTTTGTTTTGGTTGTGCCCGCTGATTGTCGCGTCGATGAGGTTGTGGAAAGCACTTCATCGTCGGAGGCAAACCCTATCGAATGTCCGTCTTTAAGAGTTGTGTTGTCGTTTTCGCTTGGGTTTGCAAGTGCCTTTTTTTGTGTTTTACGACGAGTCGCAGAAGGAAATTGTGAAGACGAGGAAGAAGATTGGCGTGAGTCGAAGGGGTTTGAGGTGACAAGGAGGAAGAATCGATGATGAACGGATGCTCTTCATAACAATCGTCGACGGTTTCGTTGTCTCTCACGTATTAGTAGTGGTGGTTGTCACATCGCGTGTTGTCAAGCGGAGGATGTATGTACGGAAATACACGGCCAATGCGTAAAGCCGGCCTTTCGAAAATGTAGGAAGTAAGCGGAGGATACATGTACGGAAAGCTGACAACTCGAAAAATGACGTCTTTCTTGTTGATCATTGTGGTTTTGCAGTCGTAGACGAGCAGTCCAAGAAAGAGATCAAGGACGTGCTACACCAGTATGATCGTACGCTCCTTGTTGCTGACCCGAGGCGTTGTGAGCCCAAGAAGTTTGGCGGTCGGGGTGCAAGGTCGCGCTTCCAGAAGTCGTATCGTTAAGGGGTTGTACATTTCGGCTCGGCTGTGGATTCGCGATATCTTTGGCGTGTACGATGCCGTTGGTTCTACCTGGGTGTGGAGCACTGGAGCGGGAAAGGAGGAAGAGGCAGTGGGAGGAGAGAAATGTAGGCGTTTATTTGAGAATGCGACGGCCCTGCTGGTACTGGAAACTATTTGAGGTCTAGGTTTTTACGCACAGGAGGTTGTGTAGACGCACCGATGTAGAGGGAAACGCGGAAGTTCGATGTTGGTTGAACATAGATGCACTGTGTTTTTCGCCTCATCTGCGTTTTGGAGGTTGTGGTGGGGATTTGCTTCGTCGTTGAGGATTCGTAATCTAAATCTTTGTCGGTGCCGTGTTGAGTGAGCCAATGGATGCATTTTTGTGACGAAAACGATTTTTTTGTGTTCAATGAAGCCGTTGGCTCTCTGGCCCACCTGTGTTTGTTTCTCAGTTGGTTTTATTTTGACATCAAACTCCATGGGTGGTTGTCATCAAAACATAATCATGAAGACATGGTGAAGAAGAATCTTTCCTTTTTTTCGCACTCTTCTTCCCACTCTTCGACGGTTTTTGGGTGAATGTGGTCTCAAACGTCGCCGCGAACTACGATGTTCTCTCTATATGCACCTCTCCTTGTCCTAATACCACTGAAATGGTTTCTGTCGGCGGCTGTCGCTTTGTTAATGTATGATTTGGGCGTGTGAGATGAACGATCCTGCGTTACGCTTGCTGTTTCTCTGTTCAATAGAACGTGGTGTCGTTATGGCCGTATTTGGGGTCATAATGTGGCGGCCGGGAGACTGCACGATGTATCGGCAGGACGATGGTATCACAAATTTGTGGAAGACGGTTGAGATGTGTGCTCGGTCATCGCTTGATTAGGGATATTTTGTGTTATGCCGAGCGTAGTTGGATATCTTACTTCTCACCTGAGATCCTTTTTTTTTTCCCTTTAATTGATAGTTGTTTGTTATTTTCTGAGATCTCACTTCTCTATCACGGTCTAACTCTAAACCCACGTGGCATGTGATCTGATGTTAACTGTTTGCGTCGGAAGTGTGGCGTTTGATGTGGGATGCTCGGGTGTTTCTCTCACTTCATGCTCTCTCGTTTCGTTTCCCTTATCTGGAATCTCCAGTTTTGTCTCATCATGTTATGTCAAATGTGATGAGAGAGAGAGCACTCCCCCCAAGGCCCCCTACAAAAAGTATGTGAGAGAGAGAGAGAGAGAGATGGGGTCCATTCACTCATTCGCTCAGCAAATGGCCTTGAGGCTCTTATGTATTTTCGATCCTTCTTTGATGTTCAGCTCGGGTGGAGAAACTGCTAGTGTTTGATCGGCACTCGATTGATAATCACGCGACGATTTGAGAATCGTTGAATCACTCGATGAACCCGTATGATAACGCGAACAATTTCTGTCGTCCTTAGGTTGACTAACGAACTCTGGGGTCTGTAGATGGGGACTCTTTAATTCCTGGGTTCTTTTGCTGACCTGTGAGCTTTTCTAAATTCTACACCTCTTTGCGCTTCGTTGGCATCTCCTATGACTATGGGACTCGATTTCTCTACCGCTTAAGTACAATTGTTGGAGGATCATTTCGGTGATGCTCCAAACAGCGTCCACCCGTCTTGATCCTATTAAGAGGTACTACACCTCGATAGGGTCATGGATCCTAAACATGAAACGGTGGTGCCGGATAAAGCGCGTGTATAATACCGAAATAGACGCAAGTAATTCGTGTTTGTGGCGATGTATGTTTCATGCAAGCACCGTGTTGAGGTATACCGTCGTATTTACGGCTCTGTGGAAACGGTGCACGATTGGATTTGGTCCGCTGTGTTATCGTCCCCTCTCCTGTCATATAAAATCCCTATCACAGAGTTCACACCAGCAGCAGTTGAATTCCATTTATAGTGAAATCCATTTAGGTTGAATTCCATTTCAACTCAATCAAGATAGAGGCCGGGCAAGCTGTGAACATTACGCCAGGCGATATGTGGAAGCATCATCCAGCTTAGAAGGCCAGGTCTGCGGTCCTTTATCCGAGACAAAACATGAGCTGTGAGCCTGCGGGCCTTTATCCGAGCTATATTCCACAGGAACTTCTACTTAGATTATTACTGACAGTAACTGCAGCTATCGCTACTGCTATTACTGCTACTAGCAGTACTTGTTTTCGACTCTCTGGTTAAGGATCATTAACCTATTGTCCAACCAGGTGCAGGTTACGATATGTATAGATCATGTTGGGGCTTGAAGCGAAATCGACACAGCTGGCTTCCATCTGAAGATTTCGTATAGACTTATGCTGCTGCTGTCGGTTGATGGGAAAGGATGTTTGTAATCCACATCACCCGTTGCGCAGTTGGTTAGGCATGAAAGTGGCATTCAGGGGGTTGTGGGTTTGGGCCGCATAGCTGGCTGCGTCGCAATTAGTGCCAACCATCTGTGGTTGTGCTCTGGATACTCCTGATCGGTATTAGCAGGGTCTGTGACCAACACCTGATCGGTATTAGCAGGGTCTGTGACCAACAGGCGTGAGTTGGAGCGTGACTGGGGTGTATGTAGTGTGGGAGAGTGGTGGTTGCTATTGCTGCTACTAGATGGGGGGTTGTGGAAGTAAATGAGAGGTGCAGTTACTGGTAAAATTCTCCCCTGACCGGCGACCCCACCTTACTCCTTGACCATCGCAGGCCCCCTTAATTGTGACAGGTAGCTATGCGTGCAGGGGTCCCCTGTATAGTAGGAGCTAGATAGTGAAAGGTGGAAGTGAGGGAAGAATATAATTTAGTTTTTCGACGAAAAACGAAGTTCACGTTCAGAACCAAAATGAAAAGGAGCGGATGAACCAGCTTTCATGGAAAAGATCAAAGGGTAGTGAAAGTTGAAAGTGAGGGAAGAATATAACTTAGTTTTTCAACAAAAAAAATGAAGTGCACGTACAGAACCAGAACCAAAATGGAAAGGAGCTGATGAACCAGCTTTCATGGAAAAGATCGAAGGGTAGCAAACCATTGGTCCGGCAACCATGACCCCCTTGACGACCCGACCGAAGTCCGTAGCAGTGGAAATGAGGATTAGAATCTAGAAGAGAAAGGGAGAAGAGGGGGAGAGGGAGAAAGGTAAGAGGAAGACGAAGAGAAGGAAGAGGAAAGCGAGAGAGAAAAAGAAGGGAAGCGGACACGGAAGGAGAGAGCGAAGTGGTTACAAAGCTCATCTCGATATCGTCTCCCAAATACGACGGCTGCAAATATGCGGCACGTCGAAATACGAGCAATGAAGTTACAAGCATGCCGGCCGCGTCGGAATCACTACCAAGAAGTGATAGCAGTTGTAGACGTGTGTTTGCAACGCGACAGAATGTTTGACTTGCTCTGCTAGACTGACTGAACAGCGAATCCTCGCAGACTTGGACTGCCAAAGAGACGAGGACCAGGCCTCTCTCGTCAGAGTTAGACGAAACATATATGACTAGTTAGGAGAAACCAGGCCGGACAACGGTCCCGACAAAAAACAAATAAAATTTGTGAAATACGGCACCTTCTTTGGTAGAGAGGCGGGTCCTTTCTTTCTTGGATTTCGGCGAAATACGGGTCCCGTAATTCGGTCCCAGGTGGGCATATCTCCTGAAGTTTATTGGGAAGCGAGATGGGGATGGGCCCTTTCCTTCTTCGATGTCCTCCAAACAGGGGTGCCGTCATTCGTTCCCAGGTGGCCACGTATGAAGTTTATTGGGAAGAGAGATGGGGATGGGCCCTTTCCTTCTTCGATTTCCTCCAAACCGGGGTACCCTTCATTCGTTCCCAGGCGGCCACGTCTCCCGACGTTTCCACATCGTCTCCCGACGTTTCCACATCGCTCCGTTGCTACCGGAGCCCTCTTCACTTCCTGAACAAGGTGGGATACGCGGAAGTAAATAAATTTGCTAACCGTAAGTGGGGTGGGATGAGGGATGAGACCCTTGTTAGAATCATGTGCGTTTGCGCAAATGTTTTCTTGTGCAAAGCCAAGGAATGGTGGAGCTTTTTTGTGAAGGTCCGTTGTGAGAATCAAGCTGGGTGGCCGTGAGGTTATACAAGAAAGCGAATTGCATCGTTTAAATGACCGAGCCCAGCTTTTTACGTACTAGCCGTATGCAAGAAGTGAATCGAAGTCTCATGTGTTATTTTTTGGGCTCGTTCTGGTCTTTGTAATGCATTTAATGGCAAATCTCATGGAATGTTTTGCGAATATCGCAATTGTGCGCAGGTGTAGGGGTTTTGCCGTCACACTCCCGAGCACTTTTATATGTCTGAAAGGGCTGACAGATCCTATGTGGTTGCTATGGCTGCCATTATGACATGACTCGTTGGATTCCTGCTGCTTTCTCGGACCATGCGCATCGCAGCCTTGTACATAGCACTTGGCAGACTCGGACCATGCACATAGCAGGGCTTGTTGACGGGGATGATTATTGTTCTTGCTTTGTTCGGGAAAGTCCTTGAACCGTGGTATGCTCAATTAGGAATTCGGTGATGCCATAGCTTATAGGACAGTGGGATGCGCTTTTTTTTCCCCTTTCCGTCAGGCGCTTCTGGATTGCGCAGGTATTATCACTCACGCGGGCAAATTTTTAGGAAGAGGAGGCTGTATCGGGTTACGTACGCTGGAGCTAATTATTACCCAAATGTGTTATCCCAATCTGAGGTGCCCGTCTTCCATCAAGTGGATACATATGTACTTGTGGGGAGATTGCTCAGGCCGGGATATTGGGGAAATTACTTGTCGGCCCGGGATTTTGGCCAAATTGATTGAAGTGAATGCTGTCAGAGATAGAAGCATAGAAGTAAGAAATTAGAAAATTGTAAGGACGAAGTAACAATGATTGAATGTACGGGGGCAGCAGCGTAATTTAAATTGAGAAAGCACGATGGAGTCGTAATCAGCGAATTTCTTGGCGCAGCCATGTACACAGGTGTAATCCAGACAGCACAGCTTGATTTCCAGAATGGTGTGACGGCATTTGTTGTCGAAGTAAATACAGTAAGTGATTTGGGTAATGCAATGACACAAAGGAGCACCCAGCTGGTGGTGGGTAGTCTGAAGAGGTACGGCAATAATACACGGCCACCGATTGACTGAATCCGCAAGAGAGCTGACCTTCCGGGATCTGCAATGTACAGTGGAAAAATAGAGTAGCGCTTTATGTACTGCACATGTCCTTGTCCATTGATTCACAGAGTGCGAGGATGGTTTCTCTGGAGCTGGGTTGATGCACAGGAGGCCACTTACGGTAGGTATCAGGTGCAAGATTCAGGCTCTCTGTCGATCTCTGTGGAGTGATGGTATTTAACACCCTGTGAACTTTGTACACTGCATTTTGCCTGTAGAAGGAATTTTGGACCATTCGAAGGATCTGGTGTAGTGCCTGTAGGGCAGATACACCGTTTTGGCCCATCTGCGGGTGGCCTCTTTGCAGAGATGAGCGGAAAACAGTGATGCTGTCTGAACCTGCGATGGCTGAAGTCAAATGTGGGTGGTTCAAGTCGTTCTTCGTCAGACAGACTGACGGACCGTTTCTTCAAGAGGCATCTGCATCCCATGAGATCGCTTCGTGGAGAGGTCACCCATTATTGACTTCTGGCTTACTTGGAACCTTTGCTCTGGTAATGCAAGTAGATGGCGATGGACACAACCCTGTCCAGGAGAGAACATGCGGTCGTCAGCAACGAAGGACAGGAGTCAGCATACATGTGGTTGGCAGTATAAGAAGACCGCGTCAAAGATGTCACGAATAACATAGAACAAGTCACCATTATGGAGTGTGATGTGGGAGGAGGTCAGCCAGCGCGCCTCAGCAAGCGTCCTGTTGGAAATGTTATCTGAGTAAATAGTGAAGCGTGGAGAAATTGGTCGGCAGAACTCGCACACTTGTTATGAGGTTGAGGTTGAGGAAGAGGATGTTGGCTCGAGTGGTGCGGGACTTCTGCATAGGTGTGCCACTCAAAACAAAGAGGTTTGGTTACGTACACAGTTGTGTAGGTAGGTGCCACTCAAAACAGTCAGGTTTGGTCGCATACACGATGCGCCACAGCCTGAGCTGCTGCGCAAAGCGGTTCAGTTGTGCGTGTGTTGAAATGCGTAGTAGTGAACATTCGAGTATAAGCGCTCAGCAGGGAAGCATTGGAAGTTGCCAGTGCGGTGTGTTTGAAGTTTAAACCACCAGTACACCGCGGCCTGGAGGCGCAGTCTGCAGTGCACTTTCTTTCACTTTTAGCTGGTGCCGCCAGCCACTGCGGTCTAACCTATGTTCTTCTCTCAATATGCCTCCTGCTAACTACCTACCCAGGCTGGAATGATACACTCTTCATCTCTGGACCACAAGCCAGCTTACATTCATGGTTATGGGTTGAATCCATCCCCTCAGTGTTGACCCTATAACTCCTAGCAATGGGCGGAAGGGACAATGGCATTCCCCCCAAACCAACTAGGAGGGGGCAAGCTCACTGTCTTAGCTGGTGAGCACGCAGCGCGCCTCAGGGGGCCGCGGGACTCCCCGGTCCAAAATGGAAGGCGTGAGGAAACAAACCCGCGGCCTCACGGCCTCCTCAAAGCAGCTTTCGTGCCCTACCAACTGAGCTAGACGGCTGGCACGAGCCCAGGGAATTTGCGTAGGTGAGAAATTGCGTTTTCGGCAATGCTGCGGCGGTGTAGTGGCGGTTTAAACCACCACTCCATCGTGACCTATTTTTGACAAGTCAAAAGTTGCATTGCCCTGAACCTAAAATCCAGAGTACCGCTGCGCGGAAAAATAATTGTGGTGCCCTTCCCCACCAAACCTCTACCGGGCCTGGGCTCTGCGGATCCTGGCCCGATACTTGTAGACAAGAAAAATGAGCAGTTCAGGGGCGGTTGGAGAAGCAATTAGTGCACATCACAAGTTACTCTATGAACAGTTCCCAGGCCACCAAAACATCGACAGAAGAGCACTGCAACGAAAGAGTACATAGCAGCGGATAGAACATAAGGCAAATAAGTTTAGCTTGTTCGAAATAAATGGGTTTAGCTAGGCAGAAAGAATGGGGTTCGTTGCAGTTCGTCTCGACATTTCCCGAGTCCGATTGCTGCAGGACACTTTTGACTGACTGACCCACCTTTGGCTGGAATTTTGCTCGAACAACGAGCGAATCCTCGTCCATTTGTGAATTTTGTTCCTTATCAGAGTGGACAGTTTTGACACGACTGCTAAGCAGAGATGAAGGCGAAGCACTGTTGATACATCGTAGATAGCCAAGGGATACCTTTCGGGGGTTGGGGCGCGGGGGTGGGTGACTCAGAGCTGTTGTGATCCATGCATCATACTAGTGCAACAGGACGTGCGTTATATTTTTGAGCGCTGAAAATTTGCTTCGCTTTTGTTATATCAACAGCAAATTCACATCTGTGGGTTAGCAATCCTTTTCTTTCAGAAAAAAGAAAAAAGTGTTCAGAATCATTAGGAGGCATGGGAAAGGCGCAGGTTGTGCTATTGTTTTTTTGTTTTTTTTTTGTTTTGTTGTTTGTGCTATTGTTACTTCGACTGCATCAAACATTTTCCGCATGTTGGGGAAACTTACGATGTTCCAAGCACGAACGGAAGAGTGAGCTGGAAGTTGAAGAACGCTATAGAGACGAGGGCTGTCAGCAGCATGGCCACTGATGTCGCATAAACCTGCAGTTCGGAGGGAAACAAAATAGAGTCACGTGACGTGACACAATCGCACTAGAAAGTGATGTGTGTCCTAGAGAGAGCTTTTTGCACTTGCAATCAAAACGGAAGTCTCTTTCAATGGAAAGGAATCCAAGACCCAAAAACCAGAACTATTCAGGACCCAAAAATCAAAGTGATTCAGGACCCAAAAACCGAAACTTTTGAAAGTGGCTTTTGTGCTAGAGAGCAAAAAAAAAAAAAAAAAAAAAAAAAAAAAAAAAAAAAAAAAAAAAAAAAAAAAAAAAAAAAAAAAAAAAAAAAAAAGAGCCTGCAGGCAGTTGTGCTCCTCTCCACTGGAGCAACAAACAGAAAGAAAGAAGAGCTGGCGGTCACACCCTTCTCCCCTGTGTGAGTGGGAGTACCTAAGTTTTATGCTAGGCTGGGCCGCTGCCCAGCCGGTTGGGCCCGGGGGGTCCGCTTTAGCTTAGAGAACCCCGAATCTGCAATAAAAAATGAACTTGGGGGGATGGGGGGTGG
>BFEA01000467.1:93890-109319 GCA_003427395.1 Chara braunii | reverse complement strand
GCAACAATACTGAGTAGGGTGGAAAGCTGTCTCTTATACACATCTAGATGTGTATAAGAGACAGGAGGAGGAGGAGGAGGAGGAGGAAGAGGAGGAGGGGGGGGGAGGGAGGAGGAAAGTTAGACGTTGAAGACATTCTGCATCACTTCAACTTCACTTGTGAATTATAAGCCCGCTGCCTCATCTGTGTTTGTAACTTTGTAGGGCATTCAAACCAACAGGACAAAGACCAAAAGGGAAAGGAATGCATGGGAGGGGTGGCCACTGGCCAGTCAATCTATGGCAGGGGTGGGCTGCAAGAAAGTCAACCCATTTCATTTGTGTCAACAAGGGGGCACACTTGCAAGGAATATGAGCGAGAGCGATAGACAGAAATACAAGTTGAAAAATCACGCAGAAGTCCAGATAGTCATGTAACAAGCAGAGAGCTCAAATGCACCAAGATTCCATCCAAATAAGAGCCATATACAATGAACTCGTGATCCAATGTCCAAGCCCTCAGGCCGCGCCAACACAGTATTCAATGTCGGTCGTACTGTCTGGCGCCCAGCGCCCAGCCTACCCTACTCGTCCTACCTAGCCTACCTACGTTCTTGCAAGAGGCTCACTTCGACTTCGAAGACCAATGTACATGACGTCAACACCAATGCCGACCTCCTGCATACACCAGGTACTTACTCTCGACTCCCCTCATCACCCTTGTCCATCCACGTTGCGCCTCCTTCCTCAAGGCCACCACCGGCGCCCTGCAGCCCGGCTATGGCGGTTAGCGCCCCGCTGCATCCCACACCACTCAGCGCGCGCGCGCGCCACAGCCAGCAGGAGTGCATGCAGACACTTGCGCGCTATCGCAGCAGCGTGTCCGCATCGCCTGCCTAGGCCAGAATGGCCAACACTGGCTGGCCTCCTCCCTATATGGGAGTCACAGCTGCTGCTGCACTGTCTGGGCCTGGCCGTGGAAGTTTCCAGTAGCTTCTGGTCAGGGCCCAGTGTCTGCACCCAGGCCCATGTCTACAGTTGAGGGACTGGGCCCTTCTCGGTTGGGCACACCCAGGATTTTCCAGGCTCCGAATGTTTGCTGTGTTTCCATTGGCCTGCAGGGTAGATGTGACAACAATGCTCCATGGCCACTTGGTGATGTGTCGGCCGCACACTGCGTGTGCCCAGGGCGCAACCACCTGCATCCTGGGCTCAACTGCCAGGCGCAGCTGCTTCTTCTGGAAGAGCCCAGGGTGAGGCCCAGTTTGCACTTCAACCAACTCGCGTGCAGCAACTGTCTGAGACCCACTTTGGAAAATGCTGAGATAAGGGCCTCTCGTGAGGCCCGCCTTCACTTAAGGCGGGCACGAGGCTTGCTGGGGGCCACAGTCCAGAATATATGTATGTTGTCTAGGGGCCCCCTGAGGATACATTCCTCACACACTCTTGTGTGCGCAGCACGCACACTGTGCAATTATAGTGCAACTGCCCACCCCTTCTTTTGTCCTTGTTTTTCCCACGACACACACAAGCCCCTTCTATTCTCGGGGGGGGTCGGTCCGGTTACTCCTTACCGGCAAGCAAGAGTACAAGACGCAATGGAACGCGAAGAGGAAAGTAAAGAAGACTCAGCCCAACCCTTGCAGTACGAGTCACGTGCTCAAGGGGGGGGCCTGCTACGAGCCTACCCCCCCCCAAAAAAACCATAGCCTTCCTGGGGGGCTTCTGCTTCTGCTTCTGCTGGCCGGGAAGTTTACTGGCAGCACCCAGTTGCGCAGCAGAAGAGCCTCACGAAAGGCGAGGCACGGGGGGAGGCCCTCCTAGCAGCCTCTCAGGGCGCAAAACCCAAACTTGGTCGTGGCTACTCGATCAAAACGCAACTGCAACCGTCCCCCTTTTGACTTTTTTAAGAGGGTTTTTTTTTTTTTTTTTTTTTTTTTTTTTCAATATCCGTTTGCGGTGCTTCACTGCCTGAGGTTGACAGGAGAGCATATCCTCAGCAGTGAGCTCCCTTTGTGATGGCTCCTTTCCATCGGTGGGGACCACCACCTGCTGGAAACCGGGTCCAGCATCCCTCACAACAACAATTGATTGTACATCTGCAGAATATTTAGAGTTCCCCTGAGAACTGCTTATCGAGACTCGAGAGGTAGCAGCAGTTGCCCTTTTCAACAGAAGGGGAACCCTGCCTGCCTGCTGTGGGTACACTGACCACTGACTCACCTTAACCTACCATTCCAACGTCCAGGACATTAGACTTATTTGAACCAGGGCAGGACTTATTTGAACCATTCCCACATCCAGGATTAGACTTATTTGAACCAGAGACTATAATTATTTGAACCAGGGATTTAGCTACCCTTGCCAGCATGAGAACCAGCTACCTGCCATAGTGTCTCTCCCATTTGTGTACTGATGATCCTTCCTTGCATGCGAAGAGAGAGAAAAAGAGGCATAGGTGTGAGTAAGCTTCAAGTGGCCGATCTTTGAAAATGGCCCTCAAATTATTGAGCCTCACTAACACTTATGCTGAGTGTAATGACCACTGCAGGGTCGGTCTTTCGTTCTTTTTTTTTCTTCTTCTTCTTCTTCTTCTTCTTCTTTCTTCATTGTTTCTTTTTTTGTGGGTTCGATCTGAGCTCACAATGAAAGGGATTTGTTTCAAAGTGTTTCGTTCTCTGTATTTTCTGCTTGCCTGTACATGCTCTAAATAAAATTATAAAATGTCATTGTTTATATTACGTTTAAGACTTTAAGTTTCTTGTTTTTCCGTCTTTTTTATTTACTAAATTTGCTTGTTTTTTTCTCTGGTGCATTTGTATGCTCACAGGGTTGTCCATAGATAGGTCTAAGAAAGCAACAGGGAGGTGTAAGTCCTTGGAGCGAAAGCTAAAGGTTATGCTTGCAAGTTTGATCCGTGGCCCACTACCTTAGTAGACCAGCAAGAGTGTCACATGCCTATCAATAGCTAAGCGTGTCCCGGATCCAAGAACGAACTGCCGATGTATATGTGATGCGAAACAACGATGCAAAGCATAGGAAGACTGAAAACAGCACATCCGACTCATCAGCCTCAAGACTGCGATGACACAAACACCACGACCATGTTGAGATGCAAGAGGAGGGGATCAGACAGGTCCCTCCTCGCACAGCACACAGATGGGGAGAGATCCACAGATGATGGAGGCAGAAGGAGACGAAGTGTGGGGAGAAGAAGAAGATAGAGACAACTCAATGCAACCGCCGAATAATAGTCACTGCCCCAAAATCCCATAATCATCACCAGAACAATGTTGAGTGTGAGCCTGAGAGCAAGCCTCCCTGAAATCGTTGTCACTCTCTCTCTCTCTCTCTCTCTCTCTCTCTCTCTCTCTCTCTCTCTCTCTCTCTCTCTCTCTCTCTCTCTCTCTCTCTCTCAGAGTAGCATCAGAGTAGGTGGGTACGGAGGGTGGTGAAGAAGAAGAAGAAGAAGAAGAAGATCTCCTCTCTCCCTCTCTCTCTCTCTCTCTGATGCGACCAGATACTGGCTAGTGAAAGATGATGTCTTAAGCTGTAGCAGGTCCTAGAGTGAAGGCCAGCCAGAGGCCGACAGCCGTCCCAAGCAACAGTACCTGGGTGAGTGCTCCACTGCTTTCAAAACTGCTGAAGATCTCTCCCTCTTGCCAGTCCACCTCCTCGGTCCTAGCACTCATGCTCCACATCGCTTCTCTCCACCAGCGTGTTACCAAAGTGCATAACTGTGTGACATGCAACCTCACGCCCTGTGCTGTCTTTCGTTCGGAGTGCTAAAGGTGCGGAATGAAGGCCCAGGAAAAACAGCAAGATGGGGTGTGCCAAGGATTTTTGGAAAATTGAGTGTGGGGACACAGACAAAACTGAAATCCCCCGTGTTGGCCCGATGAAGTAAGTCGGTTGCTTTCGTGCGTCGCAGAATGCGCGCGCGGGCACGGCGCGAAAAGAGAAAAATCCAAATTCAATCCAAAAAGTATTGTCGAGCTTCGTGCTACGGATCTTCGTTTAGAGCGGAAGGGCTTCGACACACTCCGCGTATCCCGTTTCCGTATTGAGTCCCGACGTCGCTCGTTGGTCAGTTCTGAGTCAGACGTGGATGGTCTCAGTCGCGTGGCTCTTTCCTTGTGCTCGTCCTCACTCCGTATCCGGTAGTGGAAGCCCTTTGATTCGTAGCGATCGAAACGCTGGCACTTAGTGCACAGGGTTCGAGACCAATGGGGCGCCACTGCCGTCCACGGAATGACGATCAGTTCGTTAAATGGCAACAATACTGAGTAGGGTGGAAAGTGCGTATCGATGATGACAAAGCCCGCATCCACGAACCCGGAACAGCGATGTTCAGGAGGGAAATAATATTGTCCGCCGATGCGTGCAACAGCTTCCCGTACGTCCCACTCGCATACACGTGTCCTTTCCTCGTTATAGGGGAAGGGGCGCGTCGGCGAGGGTGATACGGAAGGTTGGCGCCCGATCGAGGAGCGACCGTTAGTTCACATATCATCAATCTATCAAACAGAGTTTACACTTAATCCTTGAGACGTCATCAAAACGTACGATCGAAGAAGGACTAATTAGTGTCTTCCTTCCTTTGGTCTCGGGAGGAGCATCCCATGCATTAATCGAGTGGGAGTTCCGAGGGACCAACCCGCGACTCAGTTTCAGCAGACCAGATCAGCAAAACACGAGGCGCCTAGCTTTTTCGAAGCTGTTATGCACCATAAGGCAGATGGCATGCACAGTGTATTCAGAACGACAGATCTAAACACTCTTGCATTCTCGAGCAAAATCCCGTTGAACTCGGGGTCTAATCAACGCAAAAATACAAGCATCTCTTATGCATACATCCACATCCACTGTGGAAGGAGSGAAAATGACAAGGGTGCACAGGTCAGAAATCAACCGAGGGATTGCACACACGCATCCACCGTTCACAAGACAAGAGAATTAAGTTCTCRCCATCTRGGGATTACCCAGGAAACTAATGSAAGAGTTTCGGAAGAAGTTCTTTCACGYGAGAACTCTCGAKAGTTCGCTWYGGTTCACATGAGCGACAAACCCACAACACATCGTCATTCAAGTCAGAGAGAGGGAGGGATGGACGAGAAAAGCCGAGACAGAAGACACCAGAATTCGACAAGAGCACATTCGGCTTCACAGCCATGAACTCACACCAGAAAAATGATCCGCAATGAAGGCGCATTCGCCGTAAAATTCCAATATGGCCCCAGGCCAATCATCCACTCAACTCCAATCATAAATCCTCATACCCGCACCGACGATCCCGGACGTCGCGTGCTAACTTCCGGCACTGCGATCGTCACCCCTCTGACGCAGACTCGACTCGGCTCGCCCGGATCCCACAGTCCGTCGTGGCGATCAAGCGCGCAGCCGGCCAGACTACAGTCAGTCCGACAGGATTTTCCAACTCGCACCAAACGCATTACCTAGCCACTGCTTCCCGGAAGCTGGCTTGCGAGTGGAAAACATAAGAGAGCTTTGCGGGCGCGTTTACGAAATTTATAGTTGCGAGAAAAGAGATAGATGGGGGAAGAGTCAGAGGGGAGATCGAGGTGTAAGGAGAGAAGGTTCAGCGAAGGGTGCTCAGGGGAAGCCATGTTGATCCTTCAAAACACAATGGTCGACCAATCAGATTCGTCGCGCAATAGGAAGATCCTCTTACTCAACGCGTCTGATTGGTGAGTCGGGGTGATCGGAGGATCAACCGGGCTTCGTGAGCCAAGGTTGATGAGCGAGAAGAGACGAGGCGCGAAAAGCAGCGTGAGACGGGTCCAAGATTCAGACGATCAAGAAAGGGAAACAGGCGCGCAAAAAGCAGAGAGAGAGAGAGAGAGAGAGAGAGAGAAAAACAGTTGCGATAGGAGAAGAAGAGAAGGGGGAAGGGAGAGAGAAGAGAGCGTGGGGGAAGAAGGACGCAGGAAATAAGGAGGAGGAAGCTCGTATGCGCGATGCCGACAACAAGAGAAAAAAGCACCAAAACAGTTACAGCTTGCCTACGTCCTACACCAATTCAAAAATTAAAATCACCATATCCGCGCGCGAAAGTCGATGTGGGAAAAGAAAGCCTATCCGTATTCTCACAAAATTCCTAGAGCTTTCTCCGACATGCCTGAGAACATTCATGCAAGGAAAAAGATACGTCGGGCTCCGCTTATTCCGTAATTCCTAACTGTCGAGCCCGATTCCCAGTGCGCTCGCTAAGGCGCGCGTAATTTCCCGTTTCTTTCCCGAATTACAAAAAACAGAATTCCAAGAATCAATAGAACTTCCAAAAAATGGAGGCCCAGGCAAGGCGCCTAAAATCAAGAAAAGCGACGAGGGTTTTGTGGGGTCAGTATGATACAAAGAGGGGGTTTCGAGTCAAGGGGTACGAAAGATAGCTCGGGGTCGGGAAGTGGTTCGTCACATATGTGACGCGCAGGGGGTTCCAAAATTATACGATCTCCTGATTGCATGAAAGTTCGAACAAAGGGAATAGGAGGAGACAAAGAATCAGGAAGAAGTACAAGGAACGAGGGGGGTGGGAGGAGACGAAGAATCAGGAAGAAGTAGGAGCTTGGATCAGCACGATGAGCTGGCGACAACATCCGTGGCAAGATCTTCGTGAAGTATGCCGGCTCGTGTTGTTTCGGATCTCGTTCCCTGCAGTCCTGTTATATGCAACCCCCTGTCCTTCGAACTTCGGAGATCGTCCAGGTGGCACCATCATGGTCCATCAGATCTCCGTGTGCTCTGCACTCCTAGTTCAGCGTAGTCCATCGAATCATAGCATAAGTTGACGTCATCGTCAATGGCGTGATCTTCGCGAAAACTGCTGATTCGTACTGCTCAGGGACACGTGGCGGGTTTCAACGCCGTGTGGGAATGGGGAAGTAGACATTATACATGGGGGAGTGTCGACGGGGAGGGTTGGCACGGAGTGGGGGTAAGTATCGGTTCATCCCTTCCTCCGTCATCTGGAGCTCCTCGTAGCGGATGATCCGGTGAAAGCGGGGAAACCGATCGCCGTTGTGAGGGAGGGAGGCGAGGTAGTCTGGGTAAAGGGTGGAGAAAGTGCGGAAGAGTGTCGCGCGAAACTGCTCGTGATGGCGACACGTGGGGATGGTCCCTGTGATTACGCAGTAGACTTCTACTGCGTTACTCTGTTCCCACGCGACACTGAACAAGAGGACGTGTAAACAGAACGTGGGGTTTGCGGATTGAAGGGAAGGGTGGGGATGGACGGTGACGGCGAGACGGGTGGAGTAAAAGTGACGGAAGGTATTGGGAGGAAAGGGGTTGCGAGGGAAGGTGACGGGGGTAGAGATCTTGCAGAGGGTGAGGTAATCAAGGGGACGGCGGGATAATGACCGGGGACGAAGGCCGATTCCCCGCATTGGTACGTGGACGAACTGGGGGACGAGTTGGGGTGGAGGGGGAGGGGGATCGGCTCCGTCTCCGTCGCGATGCGCTCGGGGCCGCGGGTGCTGATCCGCCATCTTCGGGCTCGGGGGGCTCTGGATCCCTGGTTGGATCATCGTTGATGCACAGACTCGCTCCGCTTGCGATCTCCAGCTGGTTTTTCCCGACGGCGATCTCTTCCCTTCTTCGTGCCGCTTCGGGAGCTTCCGCCTTCGTGCCTGTGCGCGCCGCTTCTTTCGGCAAATCCTCCCACTCCGATCCGTCTTCCTCCTCTTCTTCTTCTTCTTCTTCTACCTCCTCCTCTTCTTCACTCTGCTCCCCTTCGCTGTACTCACTATAACTTCCCTCCTCCGACGTTTCTTCGTCGGCGTCGCCCTCTTCTTCAGTGGCGTCCTCTTCCTCTCAAGGCGCCTCCTCAGGATCTTCCTTCGGATAGAAGGCGCGATCAATGATCCCATACGACTTCAAGTACTCCTGCCGCGATGGAAGAGTGCTATCACTCCCAGGTTCCTCCAAGCAAGCAGTCCACTGAAGATACGGTGCTAATGCCCTCGTGATGATGTGCGGGGCGGGACTGTCGTCGCTTTGCGAAACGATGTCGAGGGAGAGATCGTCAGCCAGTTGCATGCGCGGGACGATGAGTTCTTGAATGATAGGCTGGCGATGGCCTGGTCGCACCGATCCGAAGAGGAAATCGAGGAGATCACCTTCCACGTCCGTTCTCCAAGCCTGGATGATCAACAGCTCCAGGTACTCGATGCACGCAGGATGCTCACCGGTCCGCGTCCACGTCACCTGCACTCGGGCCAAGCACACAGACAGATCGACAAAGGTCTCGCGCCACACCTGCCAATGCCCGGGATCAAGGAGCGGGACAACAAGAGGCTCGAGGAAGAAAGAAAGGCGAGGATGGGGATCGAATTGCCAGAAGGTGGGGAAAAGAGAGGGGAGACCGAAGGTGGAGAGAGGAACGAGAGGAGCGGCGCGGTTCATTGGGGGCGTTGGAAGGGGATAAGGGTGGGGAGCACGACTGTCGGCTGGCGCGGAGACGTGCGAACATCGAAGTCCATTCCGGATGTCGGGACTAGACTGTACCCTGGACGTGCAAGACCGTGATGCCACTCAGTTGACAGCTGCTACGTCCACTCTCGCAAGTAGGTCAAGATCGCGGTATGCCGCAGTGGGCTGATCGTACTGATGTCGCCGCTGAAGGCAGCGACCGTGGTGACATGGCTTGTCCCTGGAGCCACTCGTCGATGAAGAGCCACCACCTCTGCCAATAACACCGCCTGCTGACTCCCGGCGAATCGGAACGCAGCAGCGGCACACACTCCCTCGGTGCAGAAAAACTGCGCTACCCTTCGCAGATCAGGACTAAGCCGCGGATGACGAACTTGCCGGATCTCGGAGATGTAGCCACGTGGCTGCAGCAGATGATCGCCAAGAGCTCGCTCTGTGATGAAACTCATGGCGAGGACGGGGAAGAAGATGAAAGAGGGGAGCAGGAGGGAGAGAGCGAGGCGGGAACTAGATCGTCTTCGTCCTCTTCTTCAGCAGATGAGGGAGATGGAGGGATGTCAGAGGGAGGGAGGAGATGGATGTAAGAATTATGGCGGACGATGGGGACGGAGCTATGGCTAGCGCTTGCCTCGGGCGCGATGCGCACCGTGTTGGCACCGTTGGGTCCGAGTTCGACAACGCGAAAACAGCCAGAAAACTTGGGAGCGAGTTTCCGGTCGCGTGCACATTTACGTACCTGTACCAGGTCCCCTAATTTATATTGATGTTGGGGACCGGCGTTCCCATTTCGGGCCTCGTAGCTACGGACTTGTCTTCCGTGGGCTAGATCGGTCATTTTTTGTCTTTTTCGGGCTAGCTTCGGAACGGCCCGCTCCATTAAATCGGCATACCTTTTGGCCTTGGCCTTAAGGGCGGTACGCGTGTCTCTACCCCCTGCTTCGGCAATTTCGAGTTGCCTCGGTAATCGACGCATGGGAGGCTATTGGTGCGAAGCTGAAAGGGGGTAAACCCCGTGGATTCATGAGGAGTGGCCCGGTGAATTCCGACAATTTGGTATACGATCTCGGGCCAAGGACGCGTGTCGTTCGCCGCTAAATTTCTACGAAGGGCAGTCTTAATCATGCGATTGGCATTTTCGGCCAACCCGTTGGACTGGGAAACATGGGGTGTCGTGTGTCGAAGCGTAATGCCTCTTCGTGCGAGTAATTCCTCTACCTCACCTTTGAACTCGGACCCATTGTCGGTTAGAATTTCTTCCGTATCTAGGTGAGTATAGAGAAACCGATCGATGTACGTGGCTATCTCTGCGGCCTTACGGGTCTTGCAGGGGTATACTTCGATGTATTTGGAAAAATGGTCTATTAAAACTAAAAGAATGGAATATTCGCAATGGTTTGGGCCAGGTGGCACGTCGATATCAGTCGTGTCCATACTGACTTGCTGGAAAGGGCGCTCTACTTATGTCGGTACTATCGTGTTTGGTCCCCATATTAGGGCACGATCAGCGACACAGACCAGACAGTTGGCGACTACGTATCTGACATTGTCCCATATATTAGACCAGAACCATCGATTATGACCTATAGTTGCCTCCGTGATACGTATCGCGAAGTGAGCGGCCTGTTCTTCATGAGCAGATCGGGTCTAGTCATATCTCTGGAATGGATGAGGAACCGTCAACCACAAACCCGATCCGTCAGTTTTACGCTTTTCTAGGTGACCGTTGATCCATCGGTAATCCCGAGATCTCTCAGTAGCCCGACGTCTGTCGTGCTTAGTGAGATGATCCAATGGTAACCCAACCAGCTTAGCCAATAGGATTTTATCCGTCCATACCTCTGCTCGTCGGTATTTCTCGTCGTATTACGGGCAACCTCGAATCGAACCTCAGTAGGCAGTTTATCCGTTCTACACAGAGGACATTTCCATTCCCTGCTATTTGTTCGGTACCGAACACATGCACCGTGTGCACGATTGACACACGTGGCACAACGAATCCGATTTCAAAAGGATGACAATTCACCCCATATACCCGTGTGATACACGTGCAAAAATAGCAGAATCTGTCGGGAAGGGTGGCAAAGAAGGCCGAACTGGCGAGAGAGCCGGAATCAGCAGGGGGAGAAGGGGTCATAGAGACAGGTGGGGCAGTCATGATGAGAGAGGAGGAGAGAGAGAGAGTGAGCAGGGCTGCAGAGGGGGCAGAGCGAAGCTACGTGTCACTCACTCTTTCGACAGAATTTCCACTTGTCTGTATCTCGGTCCGTTCTCCTCCTTCGGCTCGTTCCACGAAATCACCTCCTCACTCTTGAGGACCTTCTCGGGTCGGTGCAGTCGTGTCAACCCGTCAGCATTCCCGTGCCTCTCGTGCTTCCGATGACGAATGTCAAAGTCCATGCTCTGTAGCACTGTCGCCCATCTCCCGATCATTCCCGAGTAATCCTTCGATTTCTTCAGGGCTAATAATGGCTCATGATCGGTGACCAATGTGAACTTCCGTCCATACAGATAAGCTCGAAAGTGGCTGATTCCCCACAGAGCCGCATAGCATTCTCCGGTCGGGGCGGCGTAGTTGCGTTTGCAGGCTGGCACCGATTTAGACGCGTATTCAACCACGCCTTCGAGTCCGTCGGGTCCCACCTGGGCCAAGATCGCCGAGATTGCCTCCGGCTGCCAATCCGTGATGAGGACAAAAGGCTTCGCAGGATCCGGCCTTATAAGGACCGAAGCCGAAATGAGGGCTGCCTTGAGTTTCGAGAACGCTCGATCACACTCTGGCGTCCAGATCAACGGCTGATCCTTTTTCAGCAGATGTAAGGGGACCCGCAATAGCCGCGAAGCCCTTAATAAACCTTCGGTAGTACGAGGCCAGGCCCAAAAAGGCGCGAACTTGCGTGATGGTCGTGGGCACAGGTGCGTCTCTCACTGTTGCCACCTTTTGCGGTTCCGGTCGGAGTCCCTGGTTGGTCACCACGTGTCCTAGGAAGGAAATAGTGGTGAGAAAGAACTGACACTTCTCAAGCGCCACCTTGAAACCCACATCTCTCAAAGCGTGTAGCGTCCACTCGATGTGCTGCACATGCCCCTCGTAGAAACTCGAATAGACCAGAATATCATCCATATACACGATTACACAGTAATTGATGATGCTCTGCGCCAGTCGTGTCTTCCGCACAAAGTTCTGAAAAGCCATATTCATGGCTCGCTGGAAAGTTGCTGGAGCATTGCAGATGCCCATCGGACATCGAACCCACTGCCAAGTTCCTTCAAACAGTACAAACGTCGTTTTCGGACGGTCCTCCTCTCGAACAAGAAGATGATGAAACCCATGTCGGACATCAAACTTACTGAAAAATCGAGCACTCCCAATCACATCCAACAACTCATCAATCCGAGGAAGGGGATACACATCTTTGATCGTGATATCATTCAACTTTCGATAATCGATGCATATGCGAATCCCTCCGGCCTTTTTGGGCACGATTACTACAGGAAATGACCAAGGTCCTATTGCAGGTTCAATCCATCCATTAGCCTCAAATTCCTTGATTCGCTGAAACGCGGCCGCCAGTTGGGCTGACGAGTATCGATAAGGGACGCAACTAATGGGCGGATGATCTCCTGTAAGGATGGCATGCTCAATCACGTTGGACAGTCCGATATCGTTATCGCGCACACTTAATACCTCCACGTACCCATTCAAGACTTTAATTAGTGATCGTCGGAATTCCAGGGGGACGTAGGTTGGCAGGGTAACGGTCGGTTGATCCGGTATTTCCAGGGGTATGTCGATTGACTCATCAGGCCGATCCCGTCGGTCATGGACGCTAGAGAAAATAGAGCTGCTAGTGCGGACAGAAAATACAGTCGTGATCATCTGGGATTCAGCAGGGCTAATCATCTCGGTCTCTTTAGCTTTGGCGTCAGTTTTCGAATCAGCGGAGGTTCCTTCCACTGTTAGTCCTGTTAGGTCCACCATTTCTTGCATTAGATCAGGCACATCATTGACATGAGTTTCAGCTTCTTGTTTAATCAGAGCGATGGTCGCCCCTGTCGTAAGCAGTGATCTTGGAGGGGAAACAAAAACATCTTGGTATTGTTTCACCTGTTTATAACGTGCTCGTAGAGAAAGCGTTCCCTCGTACAAGGTGCGAGGGGGTTCCAAATCGTCTGCCAGGTCAAATATTTGCAGGATGGGCTCTCCGAGAAAGGTCGAAGGACTGACCTGGGTTTCCATGGGTGTGAGCGCGCTGTTTTCCAGACTCGTGTGGAAGGTTCGGGCGCCTCTGGGGACCATTCGAAACTCCTCGGGGGTTTCGTGCTCGAAGAGTTCGACCAAGTGTTTCCATTCACTCTCGCTAGGCATCTCTTTCTCGCACTCCTGTTCTTCGAATCCGCTACTGTTATCCGGGGATGAAGATTCCTCGTGATTGGGACCTTGAATCATCCCTATCCGAGCAGGGTTAGGATTCTTTTTTACTGTTCGGGTTGAAACTCGCAACGGAACTGTTTGAGGCTTTTCTCCTGTTTGTGTGAGAACCAACTGCTTGGAATTGAAATGCAGGCGGGCACCTACTGCCATTGCCCAAGGCAGTCCCAACAATACCGAATATGAGTGCACATCTATGACTAAAGAGTTAACGAGGACGTGCACTCGTCCAACTTTCACGGCCACATTCTCGATGACTCCTACAATATTCATTGCTTCTTCGTCGGCAGAGACGTATTGGTCCTTGGCAGATTGAGGGAGAATCGAATTGAGTCGTCCCGTTCTCTTTACGGTGTCTAATGATATGGTGACCGCAGAGGAGCCAGTATCGATGAGGCGTTAAAAGAGGATTGCCCCATACCTCGCAATCACATTCAACACTTTTCCACAGCACCGGTCGAGCTCTCACGAAGTGATCTTTCTCTGCTAGAGAAATTGCAGCTACTCGCGCTGCTTCGGGTTCACCATCTTTGGGTTCAGGCGATGCAACATCCTCCGCTCCTTATTCCTCCTTTTTCTTCAACATCCGTTGTATGCGCTGGTACGTAAATCACTTTTGATTCTTCTGACATAATTGCAGCAGCTTGTCATTCGCTGCTTCGGATATGGTGAGCAAATGCCCCACCGGGACCGGAACACGAATGTCCAGCTGCTTAAGCGTTCTTAGGACATCGATTTCGCCCGTCCGAAACTGTGGTTCGGGGTTAGATTCGGGTTCGACCCATTCAAGATCGTCCTGAGCTGGTCGGATTGCTCCGATCATTCCGGCGAGATGAAGGTATTCGAGCGGATCGACCACGTCAGCAGCGTCAGAGGAGGAAATTCCCGAGGTCGATGCAACTGCCATGGAGGGGGAAGGGAGCTCAGGGGTGTACGCAACGATCTCCTCGCTTCGGGCCGTATCCATTAGTGCGGCCACTCGTCCTTGATTCAGAGCTATGGGGGCTGCAGCAGGTAGGGGTTGATTTCGTTTCGGCTGCGGGCAGTCCCTTGCGAAATGCCCAGGTTGTTTGCACTTGAAACACTCGATTTTCCCTGCCAGGCTGGCTGTGTGAGGGAGCTGCTGTGCATGTCCTGGTGCAGGCGGAGCAGGCAAAAGCGGGAACGATGCAGGGGCAGGTCGAGCAGGAGCCGGGTTGGGCTTAACTAGTCTGTTCATTATCTGTTCCATTCGATCCATGTGAGCCGCCTGCATCTGGACCAGGTTGCTCATCCATTCTGATTGTTTGGTGGTAGCTGTATGGATCATCTGTGCTAAGTGCATGTTTGTTATGGCCATAGGGGAGGAATCTTGGGAGCTTCTGGGTTTAACCATTGCTACCTGTTGATTCATTGAGAGGGATGGAGGAGAAGGAACTGACGGAATATCAGAGACAGCCCCTTCGGGAAGGTCATGATCAGGCCGAGGGTAGAAACGTTCCACCGCTCGCAACCACGATCGTCTTTTCGCCGCTACATCTTGGATCGTGTCCGTAATGTCTTCGTCTCCCTTCTTGGTATCCGTCAGGTCCAACTCAAGTGCCTTAGCGATGATAGCGGATAGCTGGTGCGTTTTAGGGGGGGCCTTTTTTTGCAACTTACCTTTTAACGTCGGACTTCGTAGATGATCGATGAACAAATCTCGGGCGGACTTTTCATCTCGCTCTGATTTGTCTAACGTAGTTTGAAATCGATCCACGAAGTCGGGAAGCAATTCCCCTGCTCCTTATGGTCGAGTCTTGAGAACATACCAGGCGGCATCTTCGCTAACCATATCAAATCTAGCCAGGAAGGCTTGCCTAAAGGTGTTCCAGTCTACCCACGTGTGCCTAAACCAATCATGCGTTGTGTTGCGAAGCAGCAAGGTGAGGATGCGGGGGAGATCTCTCGCGCCATACCCTTGGGCTTCGACGGCTTCCAACCAAGCTTCAGGGTGGGTGTGATTAGGAAAGAAAGGAAAGGGGGCGGGAATACTAACAATTACCCTGGGGGGCGCTACGTTACCGTCTGCCATCGACATAGCTGGTATAGCCGCACCAGATCTAGATCTGGTCACTGGGCGATCTTGACGAGCAGGTTGAGGACTTCTTCTACCTCTCGCCAACTCGACTTACTATCATCAGAACCGACACGTGTCGGCTCCGATACCAACCTTACGCCTTGTGTTGTCTTTCGTTCGGAGTGCTAAAGGTGCGGAATGAAGGCCCAGGAAAAACAACAAGGTGGGGACACAGACAAAACTAAAATCCCCCGTGTTGGCCCGATGAAGTAAGTCGGTTGCTTTCGCGCGTCGCGGAATGCGCGCGTGGGAACGGCGCGAAAAGAGAAAAATCCAAATTCAATCCAAAAATTATTGTCGAGCTTCCCACCGTGCTACGGATCTTCATTTAGAGCGGAAGGGCTTCGACACACTCCGCGTACCCCATTTCCATATTAAGTCCCGACGTCGCTCGTTGGTCAGTTCTGAGTCAGACGTGGATGGTCTCAGTCGCGTGGCTCTTTCCTTGTGCTCGTCCTCACTCCGTATCCGG
>BFEA01000467.1:31391-43163 GCA_003427395.1 Chara braunii | reverse complement strand
GTACATCCAGGCCAGTCGCAGTGTGAGTCTGCTCTCCTAGTCTCACACATGTACTTCATCAAACGGTCTCCGGACGTAATTACAGTCAGATACATCCATCTCCAGCTTCAATTGCGGTCAGATACATCCAGGACGGTCACAGCGTGAGTATGCTCCCATAGTCTCACATCATGATGGTCTCCGGGCATAACTGCAGTCAGGTACATCCAGCTCCTGCGTCAATTGCAGCCAGATACATCCAGGTCAGTCACAGTGTGTGTCTGCTCCCATAGTCTCTCACACATGTTCTTCATCAGATGGTCTCTGGGCATCATTACAGTCAGGTACATCTACCTCCAGCTATAATTGCGGTCAGATACATCCAGCACAGTCCCAGTGTGAGTCTGCTCTCATACTCTGCGATCCAAAACGTTCCAAGCTTCCCATTTTTTAATTTTATTTTATTTTAGTTTTTAAAGAAATGAACCACTCCCTCCGCTAGGAGAGGAGATAAGCGCCCCCCCCCCCCTCCTAGCTGACTGACAGGTTGCTCCAGTCTATTGGTGGGGACCACCACTGCTGGAAAAGGTGTCCCGCATCCCATTGCCCAAATGAGCATCTGAATACCCATCTTAACTTTGAACGCTGCAGTACGTTTGCGCTTGAATGGATATTAAAGGTCAAAGTCAAACTCAAACTCGACGTCTAAGTCTAAGTCTAAGTCTAAGTCTAAGTCAAACTTAAAGTCAAAGCCAAAGCCAAAGTCAAAGTCAAAGTCACATAAGAGAGTCGAAGTCGAAGTTGAAGTCGACGTTCAGTACCTTTGCGCTTGATTGGATGTTAAAGGTCAACGTCAAACTCAAACTCGAAGTCTAAGTCTAAGTCTAACTCAAATTCAAAGCCAAAGCCAAAGTCAAAGTCAAAGTCACATAAGAGTCAGAGTCGAAGTCAAAGTTGAAGTGGACGTTCAGTACTTTTGCGCTTGAATGGATATTAAAGGTCAAAGTCAAACTCAAACTCGGAATGAAAATAATTGACATACTACTTGAGCCATATGACAAAAACTTCTCACGTATGGTTCTGATGAAGGAGAACCTATTTAGGGATAAGTCCAAGCCAAAGTTAAAGTCAAAGTCAAAGTCAAAGTCAAAGTCAGAGTTGAAGTCGAAGTCAAAGTCAAAGTCAAAGTCGAAGTTGAAAACCACTCTGCAGAAGCTTAGCTATAGCATGAGAAGGAGGACAGCCACAGGGACAAAGCAATTTGACATTTGAGTAATAATTATAATTTTAAAGAAGCCTTAATTTTAAATTTAAGACCAGCCAACGGGTTATCTCTAGCGTGTAGAACACCAAGCTTCCCCAGGTGAGGTCATTGGGGATTGAACCCCACGACCTCCTGAATGCAACTTCTGTGCCTTACCTCACCAGTACGTGCTTGTGCTCTACTCTACTGCGCTGTGGATGTACCTGGTCCAAAACGGAGTTCGGATGCACTCATATTCTGCGTTCCGTGCTCGACTCCACAGCGCAGTGGATGTATCTATCCCGAAACAAGTTCGGATGCGTGTCGGACCTGCCCACGGTCCTTTGCGGATGCGTCCACGGTCGTGGAGACAGCTTGGAGATGGGGGAGACGAACACTCTCCATGCATCTGGGAAGAAAACTGATAACTATTCATGGGGGTGCCTTTCCATGCCCGCGTCTGAACTGTCGAAAAGCGGCGCAGCGGACGCTCCATGGCCAGCTGCTCCTGCAAACGGCTGCTTACATGGGCGCCATCGCCATGGTGCACTCGGTGCAGTGACAACATGTGCTGCAGTTTCTGACCGCACCAGTGCCATGGCTTTCTTCTGTTCCTGCTATTTGTTCCTTTTGTTGGAAAATACGAGGATGTCACAAAAATGAGTTATAATTGCAGAATGGGCCAAGATACAGTTTGCAATTCCAGTTCGGGCAATGTATACAACCCAGCTTTCTGGCCAGGTAGGGTGCCCGAAGTGCAATTGCAAACTGTATCTTGCCCCTTTTTTTTCTCTCTCTTCCTTCTTGAAGTGATATTCATGTATATTCCTCCTCTCATCGTCCCCATAGTCCGCATTTCCAAGTACTCTATACACGCCTTGCAAGATGGGTGGCGGCCATGAGAATTCCCATTGTCCGTGCTCGTCACTCATCTTTCACAGAAAATGCAGATGTATCCGGACTGGTATATAGGGAATGTACATCGCGTTTGGGAACTCATTCATGTCGAGCGTGATGAAACAGATAAGCCATCGCTCTGCTTTCCTTGGCATGTGCAGATTGTGTCCTGGCAGAGTATGTGTCTCTGTCCAGACCGTGGATGCAAGACAATTTTTTCTTTTTTCTTTTTTCCCCCCTACCATCAGCTCTATGAGCAAGACAGCCCGTTGGCATGGCTCGTGCTGGAGGGATGAAGCTGAAGGATTGGCTGCTGCGGGGATGAACGAGCAGAAAGCGTAGTGGAGGTGTTGGTGTCAGGCAGCATGCTGCAGGGATGGRTTCGGAAATGGCACGGCACTGTCGGCACATCAGATGTTGACGTGTGGAGGGAGTAGAGGGGTGCATGGAGATGACGGGATTCACCATGACGCTCMCTTTTTTTTTTTTTCCCCTTCTTCTTTTACTTGCCAATATTCTAGAAAGCATCGTGGTGAGTCGAAGGGCAGCGGGAAGCTCGTTGCATCAGCGTATCCCGTGGGAAGCTGGTTTCATCAGTGGTCATCAGTGGGAAGCTCGTTTCATCAGTGGATTCAGCAGTTGAGGATCTGGTGAGTAGTCGGGGGCTGCCCAATTCCCATTTCCCAAAAAAAACTGCGGCAGAATTGCGGTTGGTATCGTGTGACTGCCCAATTCCCATTTCCCAAAATCGTGTGGCGACCTCAGCCATGTCTTTTCCGTATTGGGGACACGGTGTGACCTGGGCCACCACTAAAACCCCAAATTGGACCTCCGCAATTTCTCATAAATTGGTATCGCAGTCTAAGCGTGCCCTCAGGCCGGACCTGCGTGCACGCAGGGCCGTGACCCACTAGCGGGGGTTTAGTTTATGTTTCGTGTATTTTCCTACGTGGTCACACTAGGGCCGTCAGATTTTCAGATCTGATGGCAAGGAGCCGTGCACACTCGAAACCCGAACAAAACCTCGAGAGGGAAGTGATTTGTCACTTTAACATTGCAACAGACTCGGGTGGCTGTATGCGCCCGGTCACCTCTGGCCGTCGATCTTTGTACGCATACTGAACGACTAGATAACACTTTCTTTCCTAACTAGAAACAAGACTGCACAACCGCACGACCCTCTACCACGACCGCAACCACACCACCCGCATGACCGGTCGGTCCCCTTTCACCGTCAGCAACCCTTTATTGCATGCAACGACGCCGGAGTCACTGGCTGCCGCTGCCAGCAATCACCGCAGGGGCCAAGTCCCACAAGCAGCGTGCAGTGTCCTCGAAGGCTGAATCTGGACGTGTTTGTGGAGATGTGCGGTTGAGGAAGGTTTTTGCTTTTTCTTTTCTGCATGCATCTACCCGCAACTCCATCCACCAGCAGAAACCTGCATACTACCCGCAACTCCGTCCACCCCAACTCCATCCACCCCCAGAAACCTGCATACTACCCCCAACTCCGTCCACCCCCAGAATTCTGCATACCACCCGCAACTCCGTCCATCCCCAGACAACATGCGCCCTACGGTAGCCCGACGAATTTGGTAGACGTTACGGCTAATGCAGCCACAGAAATCCCTTCCCTACTAACTACGGGTCGCGATGCACACTGCTTGTGCAGCGTGCAGCCACATCAAACATCAAACTTTCCTATACCTGAAACCCTCCAACGACCTCCACCTCCCCGCTCTTCACCGCATGACCACGCCACCCTCTCCCGACCGCAGCCACGYTACGTGAGGAAACGACTGGTCGGTCTCCTGTTGGCGACCACAACCCTATTTTGCATGCAACGACTCCTTGTATACCCCTCTAAGACGTACTAAGCGGTCGACGACATTCCCCATATTCCCCATATGGAATGCGATAGCTAGAGGACAAAAGACATCAGTGTATACACAGCCATCCTGGCTGTAAGCCCTTCCCTCCTCCTCTCTGCAGTGGGCGAAGTCATTTGGTGGGATCGTCAACAAATGTCCTGTGGTGTCTGCCTTTTCCTTGGCACGGCCCAAAACGTCCTTATTGCTGTCCCTTTTTTTTCCCTCCCCTTTCCCCATGAAATGCCTCCTCGCTCCTTACGCGTCACCCTTCCGCCCCTTGGCTGCGCTACCGCGCCTGGCGTGGTCTATCAGTCTCAAGGGCAGCCCTACGGGCGCCCTTGAGTCAAAACGTAATTAAAAAGTACTAGAGGTCGCCGGCGTTCCACTACACCCTGCAGTTCCCGCTCCCAAAAGGAGCGGGAAAATGTGCACCCCTGTTTGTCACGGAATTTCACAACCCAGGTCCATCCCTGGGCCCCGACAACCGCGATTTGCAAAAAAAAAAAAAGAAAAGGACCGGACGGGGGGGCTGAACTGCTGCCTGGCGACGCATATTGCCGCCGTTTCCAAGAAATTTCCCGGAGGTGACTTGAAAATTGGCCGAAGTTGCCTCGGCACCCTACGGCCGCCCTCGAGTTTCAGAGCGGGGTTTTGTTGAGGCGGGAAGCTTAATCGCTTTCCAATCGTGATTAACACATCTCAAGGGCCTAGTGGAACAGCGCCGCCCTTGAGATTTTTTGAAGTCGAGGGTAGTGGAACGAGGCCCATACAGTGCCCGCCTTTGCAGGCGCGAAAATAGACTTCCCGCCTTTGCAAGCGCAAAAGTTCAGTTCCCGCCTTGGCAGGCGCAAAATTTGGGGCTTGTTCCACTACCCTTGACTTGAGAAAAATCTCAAGGGAGGCCCTACAACCGCCCTTGAGCCTGATTGTCAATCCTAGACTTTCCACTACACCCTCCAGGGGCCAGGACCCACATGGGGCCTCCTTCCACACCACACTTTAGAAATACTCGAGAAATTCACCGTTCCACACTGCACTGCACTTGACTTTCACTTTCCCTAATTGTGATTAGGCTTCCCGCCTCTCCCGGCGCCCGCCAAAAACGTAAAGTGCAGCTCAAGTGCGGCCCAGGCGAATTGGTGAATTTTTCAAGTCACCTCTCCGGCCACACTTGAACCGCACTTCAAAACGGCACAAGTGAGGTGTAGTCGACGTCCTTTCCCGCCTTAGTTTTGGAGCCAACAGGCGAATGGGTGTAGCCAACAGCCACCGCCACTTTCCCGCTTCAGTTTGGAGTGTGGAGTGGAGGGTAACGTCGAACGGTGACAGGCTCAAGTATATTTTAATGACGATCCCCCTGTGAGCGGGCTCAAGTGCGGCCCTTGAAAGTGAAGTGAAGTGGTGTGGAACGAGGCCCCGTGTAGTTGCAGTTTTCTACAGTGTGCGACGTGTGGGGGACGGGAAAATCCAGAAAACTGCTTGGCTGTCAGCGGGGCGTGGCGTCCGGGGGCTAGGTCCCACTTGCACGACTTAAGAGATACTGACCATAGATAGCAGAGATCAACGGCCCAAGGCTCCTAATTTGCGCAAGTGGGACCTTGCCCCGGTGGTTGGTGGCCAACCTCAATTCGAATCATCTTAATCACGGTAAAATCACAGTAAAATCCCTCCACAACTTCGAAGTGGCGGTAAAATCACGGACTTTCAACCAAAACAATCAACGCAGAGGACCGCGGTCGTCGTCGTTAGCAATCACAAGGACTTTCAACCAAAACAATCAACGCAAAGGACCGCGGTCGTTGTTGTTGTTAGCAATCGCACTTTTCTTGGAATAGCTTTCTACCACGCAGAACACGGCCTCACCTCCTCCCAAACCACGTCTCCGCCGATACAAATGTGATACAAATGTCCGAAAGACTTGGAAATCCCGTGCTCTTCTCACATTCGCACGGGTTGACTGTGCCCACGTCCGATCCGGGTCCATCATGCATCCAGGATTCGCCGCTCGACGCCACCCGCTGCCGCCCAACTAAACTACACGGTGCATGTGGGTCCCGGCCCCAGGTCGCGCTCGGTGGGAACATGTGCGGCACCAGTCACCATGCAGGTCCGTCATTGGCCCAGGACAACTGTAGTCAGAAAAAAGAAAATAAAAAAATGTGCCTCACAGAGGGTGTTGGCGCCCTTTTCAAGGAAATTCGAGTCAGAGCTGGGAGGTGACTCGAAAATTGGCCCGGTTTGCCTGGGCGCCCTACAGCCACCCTTCACTTTCAGAGCGGGTGGCCCGGTTTGCCTGGGCGCCCTCAGCCACCCTTCACTTTCAGAGCGGGATGTTATTACGGCGGGCAAGTTTAATCACTTTTCAATCGTGATTAGTGAATCTCAAGGGTGTAGTGGAAGGGTGCCACCCTTGAGATTTTCTCAAGTCGAGGGTAGTGGAACAAGCCCCTTTGACTTCCCACCTTCGCAGGCTCAAAAGTTCAGTTCCCGCCTTTGCAGGCGCAAAATTTGACATCCGGCCTTCACAGGCTCAAAAGTTCAGTTCCCACGTTTGCAGGTGCAAAATTGGAGTTCCTGCCTTGGCAGGCTCAAAAGCTGAGTTCGCACCTTTGCAGGCACAAAAGTTGAGAAGCACTTTGGTGATCCCTTTCAAAGAATATAGTTCTAAAGAAGTGGAGCTTGCATCGGGCTGACCCTCGCCTTGTCGCCAGCTCGTCTGCTGTTACCAGAACCGACACGCGTCGGCTCCGATACCAACCTCATACCCTGTGCTGTCTTCCGGTCGGAGTGATTAAAATGCGGAAAAGAGGCCCTGAAAAACAGCAAGACGGGGTGTGCCAAGGATTTTTGGAAAATTGAGTGTGGAGATCCTGACAGAACAGGAATCTCCTGTATGGTCGCAGTTTTAGTGAGAAACAGTCGTCGCCACACGGGAAATGGGATGAACGCCTGTAGTGTTCAAACGTCTATCTAATCCCAAAAGTATCTTTGAACTGCCATGTGGGCTACTCGACGTCTTTTCGATCGGAGAGGTCAGGGTACGCACGTGGGATCCCGTGTTCGAATTAAATCCCGCCGTCGCTCACTGCAAAGCTTAGAATCCGATGTGGAGGGCCGCCCTGGTTGCTCTTCGCCACGTGTTCGGTAGTGGAATCCCCTTGTTCGGTACCGCTCAGTGCAGAAAGTATTTGACCAATGGGGTGCCACTGCCGCCCACGGGATGACGATCAACTCGTTGAAGGGTAATAACAAAGAATAAGGCGGGTAATGAGTGTCGACAATCACAAATCCAGCACCAACAAACCCATACCACCTCGTTTCGGGGGGAAAATAGTATCGTCCTACGATCTTTGCGACAACTTTTTGTACGTCCCACTCACATACAGGTGTTGTGTTCCATCTCGTTGTACGTGAGTAGTTGGCGCCCAGTCGGATCGGTATAGTTGGTCCACATGGCATAAGCGGGTTAGTAGCATTTGTTCACGAAATCCATTATTCGATCTAATTTTAGCATTCATTCAGGGAAGGGGGAAGGGGGGGAAGCAAAATAAATAAATCTGAATAAATCCTACGAGTACGAAAAGTAACACAAAGTTCTCATTATATCCAAGTCATTAAAATATCAATTCATCCATACAAAGAAGTGCTTCCCTCCTGACTTGTTTTTATGCTCGACTTCGACCGACGAAACTTTGAGCATCAGAAATAAATGGGGCCAGAAGATCACACACATATTGCTCTTCACCACAAACACATACCATTCATTGCGCAACAAGAACGGGAGCGGAGAGAGAAAACAAACAAGACGGCGCGACCTCGTTAGCCTCTTAAGTTCGATCCGGTCGAACTACAAGAGACGAGCGGGATGGTGACTAAGATGCGGATAAAGACAGGGAACATGTTGCGTTCCAATCATTCATAGCGCCAAAGCGAAAATCAGAAAGAAAACAAGGAAAACAAGAAAAACTGAATTCGTTTTTAATCTTTTTCCTTACAACTCCCCCTGTTCAGAACCTCTTGCGTACAAGGCCGCCCACGTGGATGTAGGTTGAGTGGCGGCTGCCCCCACCCCTGTGTGTCATATCGACCCACTTGCACACCGCCAAAAAACTATATATATATATATATATATATATATATATATATATATATATTCAGCCCCTCGTTTGTTGTCCTCTTCTCCCTCTCTGCCTACGGTTTACCGGGCACTTCTATTTGACGATATATATATATATATATATATATATATGACGAGTCGGTGAAACTCCGACGTAACAGTTTGTCACAGCCCCTCGTTTGTTGTCCTCTTCTCTCTCTCTGCCTACGGTTTACCGGGCAGTTCTGTTTGTGACGATATATATATATATGAGAGAGAGAGAGAGAGAGAGTATTAACAGAGTTATAGCTTGACAAAAGAAGTAGGCTTAAGGGGAAAGAACAGTGTTACAAGCACACGAGCAGATCTGAAAGAAACCGGCGTCTCGCCGTGAACTTAGCTTCCAAAATAAGAGAAGAATGAAGAACAAGTTGCGCATGCCTTAGGCTCTCCCACCATGGCCCCTGACCATGCAACCACTCGTCAACACGCACACCTTCCTTACGCACTGGCGATCCCGACCGCCACGTACCGGCCTCTGCACCACAGCGATCGTCACCCCGCCGACTTAGCTTCTACACCGACTTGCCCAAATCCCGCAGTCCGTCGCTGCCACCTGGCGCACAACCTCACAAAACTACAACCATCTCGTGAGGACTTTCAGACTCGTTGATCATCACATCAGCTCTCCACTACTTCCCATAAGCTGGCAGATGGGTTGAGAGAGCTTCTTGGATGTGCTTGCGGGTTTTATAACTGCGGATACAGAAGCAAAAGACAGGAGAGAGGGAAGTTAGAGGGGAGAAAGGACGGGAAAGGGATTAATCGCCTTGGGAAAGCCATATCAATCTGCGCGAGTTCTTCACATCCGATCAGATCATAGCATGAGGGGATTAATCCTCCTTACACGCTATCGCTTGGCGGCTCGAAGGCGCTGAGAGGGGATCGGTAGGGATTTCCTATACAAAGACGAAGGCGGGAAAGGAGAGGGGGCGAAGAACGGTGCGGAGTAGGACCAAAATTCAGATAGAGGGAGGGAGGAGGAAGCGCAAAGGGAAGCAGATGGAAAACAATTATGGGTTGAAGAAGAAGTCGCAAAGGAAGAAGGGTGAAGATAGTCTGGGATGTAGCGGCAGGCCGGGGAAGCTTGCATGCACGGCGCCGACGTAGAAACAAAAACGCACCGAACAGATATGCATGAGGCCAATTGCGAACGAAGTCGATACAGAAAAATTCTGGGGTTTTCCGAGATGATTTTGGGGACACTCATGCAGAAAAAGGATCCGTCACCGGGAAATGAATTTGAAAAATCCCAACTGTCGAACAAAATTCCTAGCGCGTTCGCTAAGGAGCGCGCAATTCCTACGTAAAGTTGAAGAAAAGCAAAATTCTGAAATTCCTGAAAAGAAAACAAAAACATTTGGTAGCAAGGAGGCCTCGACGACCATTGATTCCATGCATTAACCGCCGGCCAAAAAGAACGCACCCCAAAGCCTGTTAGTGGCCGAAAAGAAAGGAATAGCGGAACACAGGGCTTCAGAAGTTAGTTCAAGCACAGAAGCTGGCACGTCACAGATGGAGGTTCATGGGTAGCCAAGGGCGGCCCCATGGAAAGTTGGGTGGGGTTTGATGTGCAGACACTGTTTGGCTTTCTTGGCACCATGCCTGGCAGGCTGCTTTGGAAAGGTGCAGTTGCAGGCTCACCAGCCTTGGAAGGTAGCCTGTTGAGCTGGTGGTTTAAACGAACAGTACTTTTGAGGCACTTTTGTCCGAACGTTCTGCACGCCAAAAAAAAGGGTCGGCGCAGGCCTCCTTTTGGTTGGCACTGCCAGCCATTTTGGTATGGTACCCCGCCCCCGGAAAGCTGCTGACCAGCCATCATATTCTGACTTACCTGTGGCTTACAGGAAATATGATCGCTGGTCACATGAAATATAAAAGGCCACGACTTTTATATTCTGACTTACCTGTAAGCCATTCTGACTTATTGCAGGGAACGAAAGACGGGTTATGTCGCTTTTGTGATCAGGGCCATCATATTTTGGGTAATCTGGGAGGAAAGAAACAGTGTGCTGTTCAAGAACAAATATCTTTCAAACCAGGTCCTGAAATCTAAGGTGAAGCATAACATTGCTGTGGCCATTAAACCACCAGTACCTTTCCCCGCTTGGAAATCAAATCCGCGCTGGGTAACGCGGAAGCCAAGCGGGATTGGGCCACCGTTGATAAATTGACCGCGGCACGTTTTCTGTTTCTGTTTTTTTTTTTCTTTTTCTGCCCAGGGCCAACATATGGGAAAGGAACAAGTTTTTGGGCCTGCAATGGTTCCATAAGACATGGGCCAGAAACCAGTGATTGGCGGAGTTCCATAAGACATGGGACAGAGTTGGTACTGTCCCGGTGGTTGAGTACCACCTAGGAAAGACCTGGACGGTCCTTTTTCATACTTTGGTTAATCACATGGATATATAAAAAAGTACTACTTTAGAAAAAGCCTCTATATCTCAGCAATTTTTTGTTTATATGTTGTACCCAACTCACTCTTTATGTGGTTGTTTGAATCAATTAACTTAGATTCATCGACTTCAGTCAATGAATAACTGTCTTGACGCCAGCTTTGACTGGATTTAGGCTCGCCAGAGTTCAGCTGCAAGAGGTGAATAATGGGAGTTGAACCCGTGTTTTCAAATTCACAATCTGACACTTGGATACCCCTATTTATTTAATTTCATTTGGTGATCACGGGGCACATGCAACCTGTGGGACACCTAAGGATCCCAAGTTCGCAATTGGTTGGAATTTGGGATCGCCCGAAAGTGCAAACACTGGGGGGGACGGAGGGGCCATAGTAGTGATTGATGCCAGACATCGCAAAGGGTCCTATGGAGAACACAGATTTGATTGATCATTGGTCCTATGGAGAACACAGATTTGATTGATCATTCACACGACGTCCATCCAGGTCGCAGTTGCCAAGCCAGAAGGCTGGAGGAAGGCAGCAGTTGGTTGGCAAGTGCGGCGGGAAGGAGCACTGAAATTAGAGCCAAAGCCGAAATAGGCTCTACATGCTCCCTGCTGTTGAGGACATTCATTGAAATCTTTATATATGCATACGTCATCGGCAAAACAGGGTCTTGTTAGTGAAGTTTTAGAGTGTATTGATATACACTCAATTCAAAGCGCTCAATCAGTGGTAGGTAGGTAGTGAAAGAAAGATGTGGTCGATGACATGGCTGAGGTGAGAGAAAAATATATGGCTGTCCCCCGATGAGGAGAAGGCAGCATGGTGTATATAATACTATATATTTATTGTTTTTTCAATTTTTTTGATCAGTATGTCTTGAATTTGGTACGGCTCACTGTGCTATCTCTGTTCTCCATTAACATGAACCTCGCCAGCTGTAACCGTAAACGAAACACCACTGGGGCCTGCTCCATAGTCTGCGGTCACCAGTCAGTGGTTGTGTTCCAAGCAATAACACTCCTAGAGACTCCATGTGATATGTGTCTACCTCCCCTCTCTCTCTCCACATGGTGACACGGGGGATAGGAAGCCAGGACTGAGATGCCCAATCCACGTTGACGATCACGTGAGCAAGCATTTGCTTGGAATAGGGCTGCGCTTCGACAGAGGGAGGATCCCAGAGAACAGCTGCAATCCACAGACACACACACACACACACACA
>BFEA01000466.1:1250759-1261037 GCA_003427395.1 Chara braunii | reverse complement strand
GGTACACCTTGCTCGCATTCCTGGGCCCCCCCCCAGCGCCGTCTGCCCTGGCTGTCCCCTCTTGCCACACCATTCCCTGCTTAGCATCCAATCTTCGATAGATCATCACCCACACGTACGAAACGTGCACCATGCCCAGTGAGCTCTACCACTGTGCACGCCGTGCACGCTAGTCCACGCTCCTTCCAATCCCCCCCGTTGTCTCGCCCCCTGRCTCTTCTATCTCCGCGGCCTTAACTGCAGGTACCAGTAAGGCTCACTGCCCTCCTGACTCTCCAGTACCCAGCTYGAGACGGAATGGTGCCATTGGTTCCAGCGGTACAAGGCCTACGGGTCCGGTGTACCTGTCTCCARCAGCAGTAATCCCGTTGGTACCGCAGTCTTGACCCGGTAGTCTTGGATCAGAGCCCAGCRGTTCCATGAGTTTCATGATCACTGTCCGAGTGAATTTTCCCCCGGACCGGATCAAGTACTGTACCATGTGATAACAGCATCGGCTTCAATRSCCCCTCTCAGCTACGAACCAGCAACCTTGCAGAAACATAATAGCTCCGGACTGCAGTGGCTGCACCGGTACCAGATCAACGCCAAGGTCGAACCACCGTCCATATCAAAACAAAAGAGGCAGACTGGAACACCCCCCCCCCGGGGCCGCGTCGTGCCGTCATCAATTCAGTGTCTGTGGCCAGGAATAAGTGTGCCAGAATCGTGAAAACTCACACCGTGTCAACCTTGTAGCGTTAAATTGCRGCCTGTATCATCACCATACCTGGGCCGTACCTGTCCCAGCAGCCTTACCAATTCCGAACCTGCAAACAAGAACCAGTCTGCAATGCCATGCCAGCCCGAACTAGCGGTCATTCCGGCCGTCTCGACAACGAATAGAAGTAGCCCGTACCGACACCGTCCCAGTGAAAGTACTAAGCCAACTCCGAAACAGCAACCATGGTCACAGATTATAGCGCCCTGCCGGCTATGGCCCATGTCAATACCAAGCAGAACATGCCGAACCTGAATTGCCACCCTGAATTTCAACAGCCTGTGCCGTCGTCACACCAGTCCGATGCCGAATACCGTTTTGTGGATAATGTCTCGTCACTGCACCGAACCTTCCCTTTTATTCTGCCTCCTGAAATGACTTGCAAGTGGGTCGTGAAGGCACACGGGGATGCCAAACTCGTATAACCGTGCCATGTTAATTACGTACCTGTCCCGAACCTGATATAGAATGCCGCTACGTTTCCGGAGCTGAAAACTAATTGCCGCCAAGGTTCCAAACCTGGAATAACTGTCGTAGTGGCCCCGGTCCTGGAAGTAAATCACCGCAGYTGTCCCAAACCTGAAAATAAGTCACCGTAGTGAGATAGCTGTTACCGGGCCCATACCGTACTTGAAGCACATCAGGCACCGTAGGACGCAGCCACTCCGTAACAACCCTCGTATCCGTACCGAACCAAACACCATATTCGACCCAAGGCAGCACCACCCCATGCTGTCCATGCGACTCCTGCTCTCAGAATATCTCAACCGCGGTAATGTTAGTAATCAAGCAAACCAGGGAAAGCGATGCAACGAACCTCGACCATCGGCAGCAGTCAAAACTGTTAAAATCGGGGGAAAATGTTCAATCCGGGCTCTGAGCTGATGGCGGGTAATCGAGCCGAAATTAGGCCGATCTCCCAATAGTCATGGGTTTCCGTCCCCTTTCATCGTTTTTAATCGTTCTTCGTTTTCCTCAATTCTATTGTCTGCAACAGTAAATTAACCGTAAATTCCCCAAAATTAAATTCCGAGAGAGTTTGGATAAATGGCCGAATTCCTTTTGTCTCTTTTCTCTTTTACCATTTTTAATCTTTTGCCATGTTTTTAATTTCATTGTCGATTACATAAAATAACAAGGGTTTTCCTCCTAGAATTAAATGCCATGAAAAATAAAGAAATAAGGAATATTATGTTTTTCTCTTCTCCCTTACTGGTCTTAATCCCTCTTCCCCATCTTTAATTATGGTACTAAAATAGAAAAAAATTTAAGGCCTCATCACAACCCCGCTCGTATGCGGCAAAAACGTTGTGGCGAGGTCAGTTCCCCCGATGCCTCCCCGCGGCAGGCCATTTCGGGTCTAGCCCTCTGAACGGCCAGAAATGACAGTCCCTAGACATGTCGAGTGCGGCCACCCATCTCGCCATCTTTGAGGATTACTCGCAAGGCTCAGTGCGCCCAAAATCAGGGGTGCCCTGAGTTCCCCTAATTTTTGCTGCCTGGTCATGGCCGCCTGACACCGGTACTTACCTGTGGCCATGACTTTGAGGGTTGCAGGGGGGGAAACACTCAAGTAGCGGGGGTAGGCCCGCAACACTTAGAACAGCGGGGAAAAAACACTCAAGTAGCAGGTAGGCCGGTACCACTCAAGTAGTGGTAGGGGTGTCGGGTACTGGAGGCCGAGCAGAAGAAGACAAAAAGTTGGCATTTTTAGAGGCCCAGTAGCGGTAGGATAGCGGTAGGCCGGTACCAGTCCAAGTAGCCCGGGTCTAGGGCCTGTAGGGAGGATATCAGAGCCTGCAATGATGTTTCCCTCCGAAAGGGAGGAGGTACCGGTTGCTGGGAGGCTGCTCGGCCTAGGAAGTCACCGCCCAAGAGGCCGGTAGGCCGCTATATCTCCAGGAAGAGCAAGGAGCTCTTCCTCATTTGCGGTGTGCAAGGATTGGCGACATGCTGCTGGAGCGCAATGCTGGACTGGAGCAGCGCTACTTGGAGGTGAAGGGCCGCTGGAGCTCAGCCTGGCTATGGCGAGCACTCCATCTTGAGGAGGAGGATGAAGGGGGCATAGTAGGAGAGTGGCGGGGCACTTACNTGAAGGGCCGCTGGAGCTCAGCCTGGCTATGGCGAGCACTCCATCTTGAGGAGGAGGATGAAGGGGGCATAGTAGGAGAGTGGCGGGGCACTTACCTGGCTATGGTAGACACCATCTTCATCACCTTGTTGGGCGCTGCATCTGGAAGGCCCCAGTTGGGGTAGTGCGGCACCAGGGAAGCTCGAGGCAGAGTCAGGCATAGCGGACCAAGTCAGCAGCGACATAGCTGCTTTGAGTGGTCCTTTGGAAATCAGCGCAACACCATAGCTGCTTGGGTTGTCCTTTGGACATCAGCACAACACCCTAGCTGCTTGGGGTAGTCCCCCATAGCCTATGCATGAGAGAGGAGGCTGAAGGAGGGAAACCATAGCTATGGTGGACGGGTTGTTGTTGTTGTTGTTGTTGTTGTTGTTGTTAAGTCAGCAGTAAGAGGGAACTTCGGATATTTTATCCATTCATTGTTATTATTATTATTGAGAGAAGAATAAGATTGGTGAAGAGAAGGAGGAGGAGGAAGGTGGAGAGAGAAGGGGGAATTGTCATTGGTCTTGCTGGTGTACTTCTTCTTCTTNAGAGAAGAATAAGATTGGTGAAGAGAAGGAGGAGGAGGAAGGTGGAGAGAGAAGGGGGAATTGTCATTGGTCTTGCTGGTGTACTTCTTCTTCTTTTTCTTTTTCTTTTTTTTTACCTCTCCTCTGGTCTTTATCTCTTTGCAAGTGCTTTCATTTATTTTGCAATTGGGTGGCATTGTCTTTCATTGTGAATTTGCACTTGGGAAATGACCAGGATCGTAACACATGACACTTTGGGGGGGGTTGGCAGTTTCTTTGAAAACTGCGGGACCGGTAGTTGCCCGTGGGACCACGCGCTGCGTTTTGGTCGAAACCGTGGCAAAGTAGTGGCAGGGTGGATCTTTGGGGGGGGGTGGCAATTTCTTTGAAAAATGCGGGACTGGTAGCTGCCCGTGGGACCGTGCGCTGGGTTTTGGGCACATTCGTGGCAAAGCAGCGGCAGGGTGAAAAAGTGGAAAAGTTTGCAGCCCGTCAGGGCCCGTCAGGGCTGCGGTTTCCCCCCTTGAGACATTTCCCCCGAGACACCTCCGTCGTCCTTCGTTATACCAGCCGTTGATTCGGGCTCGTTTTGTCGTTGGAAGGTTTGAAAAATGCAGGCAGGTGCAAGCACGACACTTTGGGGGTTGGTGGCAGTTTCTTTGAAAAATGTGGGAAGGGTAGCTGCTCGTGGGACCGCGCGCTGGGTTTTTGTCGAAACGGTAACAAAGTAGTGGTAGGGTGGATCTTTGGGGGGTGGTGGCAGTTTCTTTGAAAAATGTAGGACTGGTAGCTGCCCGTGGGACCGTGCGCTGGGTTTTGGGCACAGTCGAAACGGTGGCAAAGCAGCGGCAGGGTGGAAAAGTGGAAAAGCTTGCAGCCCGCCAGGAGTGCGTTTTCCCTCGCTTAGACGTTTCCCCCCGAGACATTTTCGTTGTCCTTCGTTATACCGGTCGTTGATTCGGGCTCGTTTGGTTGTTGGAAGGTTCGAAAAATGCAGGCAGGGGCAGGCATGACACTTTGGGGGGGGGTGGCAGTTTCTTTGAAAACTGCAGGACTGGTAACGGCCCGTGGGACTGCGCGCTGGGTTTTGGTCGAAATGGTGGCAAAGCAGTGGCAGGGTGGAAAAGTGGAAAAGTCTGAATCGGAAAGGGTGCAGCCTTCGCCGCAGGTTGAAACAACACACCTGCATTGCATTTGCAAGTGCAAACAGATGTGACTGAACGTGGATGTATTCCCCCCCCACGTTCAACGCCCGATTGAGTGAGTCACATGTGACGAACAACTTTTATTTAATATTTAATGAAAAAGAAAACTTACAACAACAAACACTCAAGCACACACATATATGACATATGGATCAAGATTCAAGGACCACCAGCCTCGACACCAACTATGAATCAAGGTATGTCAAATATCTAATACATTAATACCATACAAATTACCTAAATCCCACACATTCCAACACTAACAGATGTGATAAACACAAACACCCTAAGTATCACACAATTACACACACACACACTAATCTTGACACATATACACAAATACTCCTTTTTTTTCATGCAACAATCACCTTACTTCTAAATCTCACCAATAACACCTCTTTTATTAATCAAGCATATACAAACTACGGGCTGCGCACCCGTGCCCTCACGGTAAGTCAATATGAGTAGCCCAACCCCATTTTTCTTCTCTCGAAGCTCACAGGATGGTGGCCTTTCAGGCTTTTATTATCATTGTAGTAGGGTCTTGCTGACAGGATGGTTGATTTTGGACTGTGACATTCTTTTGATTGATGTCAGGGACGCCGGACCCGCTTTCCGGCTAAGGGTCGTATCCCACCTCTTACGAAACTCGGAAGAAGCTAAGGCGTGGACCCCACTGGGTGGCGGCTGGAAAAGTTTCAGCGTGGAAGGCCGATTTCAGACCCCATCAGGCTGCCAGGAAGTCTTTATAAGGTATGCGAACATCGGTTTCAGACGCCATTGCCGTACTGGAAACCATGCTGGTCGCGTTTCTACATGGCTAGCGGCTGGAAAAGTCTCTGCCAGAAACTGGCAGTCCTTTTCCAAAGTGCCATCCCTAGCCTGCTGGAGGGCAAAGTACCAAAAACTTTCCACTACCGTCGGCAAGGTGTGGTGCAGTCCACGGGTGGCACAGACTTAAAGTTGGACCAGGACGAAAAGTTATGGTCGAAGTTCGTGTCGCACGAGTCGTCCAGGCTGAACATGGGTTGCACCATGTCTGTTGGTCCATACAACCCATCCGTACTTTCCTTTTTGAGAGGGGCCCGTCTCCGGTTTCGTAATGTGACAAGCCTGGCCGTTTCCAAAACCACGCCAGCAGTCGCCGATGGGGTCGCATCGAAACGTGCCAAAAACTTTCCACCGTAGTTTGCCAGCATTTCGCGGCCAGGTATTTTTTCCAGGCACCTGCCAGTGGGGGCCAAGGCTAAAAAAAAAACTTTGGGGGCAACCAACCTATAAATCTCGAAAAAAAAAAATGGGATCCCACATCCCCGGGAAGACTGCTCCTTTCACGAAATGGATGGCGGATTTTTGTGGGCGGCATAGACAAGTGTGGACCTCCGACATTCTCTTGGCGTCTTCTGTTGTTCACAAAAGCCTTTGTGAACCATGCGGACAACCCTATCACGGGGCACCAACAGAATTGCTCAATCTACACTAATGGAACCTATAATGTTCCCTCCTCAGACGATGAACCAGAAATAAGAAACAAAATGTGGATGTTGTCGACGGTAATTAACGGCAAAGTGACTTTAGTCACAACAAAACAACGAGTGTTTTCCCCCTCCTCCGGAGAGGCGAAAGAGGATAAAGACGATCAAATTTTTTATTCCCCACCGAAAAGGAGGGTTAAACAATTTAAAAGGCAGAGGTAGTGAGCGGGAAGATGAGGAGAATAGGGAGGAAGATAGTACAACCCCCCCCTTCCCCTAGCATCCCGTTATTTTCCCAACACCTGCTGCTCACCACCCGAAAACTCAACAACCCACAGTACCAGTCCAAACTTCCTCGTCTGTCAAAAGACCGAGAATAGAAGGCCTAAAATGTCAGACTCACTTGATGGAAGAAGAAACGGGCAACACCTCAGAGGATATTGTCAGAAGCTCACCCCGGAAGAAGGGTAGGGTTCAAACATCCAAACACAGCCGCACTAATAAGAGGAGAGACGGATAAAGGACAAGTGTCCGATTACCTGATACCTTTAATTTGTGCCCATGATGACCTTCTCCCCAGGTTTCTCACCATCATGGGTAAGGATGAAACTTTGGTCTTACCGTCTATTATATTACGAAGTTCTCCTTCCCCGCTGATGGTGTGTAATTTAGTAAAGCTTCAACTCTTACAAAGCTTGGGTGAAGTAGGCTTGCTTCTGAAACTGAAAATGGCTCGACACTTGGTTGACACACATGATGGTGGGAAGGTAAGTTTGCTCTTCGGTTTTCTATATCTGTCCCATATAATAAATAATAAAGGAAGATGAGATGATCTTAAGATCTATTGGGTAGAGTTGACACATCTTACCTCACCACAATCTGACATCTGGAAGGGTATCAAACTCGTTCGGGACTCACCGCACAAACTGTTCCAAATTGGTTGACCTTGTCTTACATCCGGGCGTTGATTTTGACAGACTCCTTTGTCAAAACTCTCCTGAAAAGGAGGGTGGGAATAAATCTTAATTTTATGGTAGGGGAATGCGTGTTGCCTGTAGCTTCTTCTTCAGTGGACTCAAAAAAAGAAGTTGTCTACATCCAATACAGCGGCTCAGAAACCAAGGATGGTATCAAATTGGCAACTTGGAACGTTCGTGGTTTGGGTGATCAAAATGATAGATATAAAAGATAACGTGTAGCTTCCGTGATACAGTCCCAAAAGGTCAAAATTATTGGGCTTCAGAAGACCAAGATCTAAGAAAATGGGCGACATTTTAAACTAGAGTACCCTCAAATTTGGTCTCATGCAGTGGGGATGCAGGGGGAGTCGCCATCCCAATTGATAACAATTTAGAGGTTGACATCATAGATTCCTGTTGTGATTCAGAGGGCTGATGAACATGGATGAAACTTACAGTTGTTGATGAGGAATGATCTCTCATGACAGTATATGCTGGGGTAGAATACCCTACCAGGATTATTTTTTTTATTGACCTGCCTGATATCATCCCAGATACTGAGAATCTCATAATGATAGGGGACTGGAACTCCACTTTAAATCTTGGTCTGGACTCCAACAAGGTTTTCCGAATTCAGAATGATGCTATACTCTCCTTTATGAAATAACAAAATCTCACATATATGTATCGTACTCTTAATCCCGATAGTCTTGGGTTCACTTGGCAATGGTCGCGCTGTCGGAGCAAACACCCTTACAAGGGTATTTGCTCATGATTTTGCATATGATACAGTATCAACGACTGTACCCGTGCTCGAGACACTCTGGAGTAAAAAGTGAGAATTTTTTTTTGGCTCGGTGCTGTGAAGCAAACTTCTCGACCGTTGAGGCCGAGGTTTCTAGACGATCATATGCAGTAATACGACACATACACAACAGGTAAGGGTTGATAAAAATTAAAAGTCGTCGGCCGCGAGAGCCGGAGGGTTGGATGAAGACTAGAAAAGGTCGTGCGGGATACATCGACCACGATCTAAATCAGTCAAAGGTACAGGCAGTAAGGGAAAAATGAATTAGATTGAGTCCAGAGGCGTCAGACTGACCGGTACGGAAGTATCTACTGGTCGCGCCGCCGTAAGCTCGAAAGCGGATTAAAAATAATAATATAAGCCCCGGCCGCGCGGCCACGGCAGCCAATAGAAATGTGCCACACCGCGCCAAGCGGCGGTGATCAGTGTTGAGCCTCTAGAAATGTCAACTGTTGTCTTCCTTCGCGCGGCCTCGAGTGCCGCGCACATCTACCTCTACTGGTGTGATACCTACATACCCGTTACTTGAGTGTTTTCCCTACTGCAACCCTCAATGTCACAGCCGCAGGTAAGTACCGACTCTTCAGGCCTACCGGTGAATCAAGTACCCCTGTGGGTCACACACACACTAAAGCCGACGAGCACTCAGACAGGTATGCTGACCAGCGGGCATACACACGTACACACTTAGAAACAGGCTCAGGCCGCTAGTTGGGCTGAGCCAATACTCTATACATAGCAAAGTTGCTCCCTATATTCTTGATATGGGAGCTAGCTGAGTAGGTTAGAGGACCAGACTGAGAAGGTAAGGATATAGGGATCGAGTCTGCCCGAACTCCGAGCTAGCTCCTTTTGACAAGGAGCTCCGCTACAATTTCACCCTGTCACGATAAGGCCGGGGCTCGAACCCGTGACCTCAAGATCGAAAGTAGTTAGAGTTAGTGTTAGTTAGCCCTCTGAAAAACGAGGGCATTACATTTGGCAGGTAAATAGTAGTTGGTAGTTAAATTCTTTTCTCTTAATTTATTTATTTATTCTATATTATTAGTTAGATTCGTTTTTTTTCTTTTTCTTTTTCTTTTTCTTTCTTTTATCATTTCTTTTTATCCCCGGGCTGCTACCTGTTAACACACTTTCAGTGAATTCGGCCTTAATAATCCGCCAAATTCATTTTCACGAAAACAACTTCGAGCACACCGTCCGGAACACTGGCCCACATACTTGGGTTGAGCGCACTCCGAGGTAAGCGCGCGCGTAGCAGCTCACATAGCTGGAAAATGAGGGAGATGAATGACGAGAAGGCAACTGCGCGGAGGGGGCGCGACTGGGGAGAGACGGGCGTAGAAGGAAAAGCAATCGGGAAGCAGAAGAAGAGCGCAGCGAGGAGCGGAAAGCAGAGGAGGAGGGAGCGAGGGATAAGCCATGCGCAAGGGATAGCAAAGGAAGTCGCGCAAGGGAAGAGCGCAAGCAGTCCAACAAGCATGAAGAAGAAGAAGAAGAGGATGGGGAAGGAGAATAAGGAGGGAGAACAGCAATGAGGGGAGGATCGCGCAAASGTGACGCAAGTCGACAACGAATGCGCGAGGAAGAMAATCGAAAGGGGGCGGGGGAAGATAGTGCGAGTTGGCAAAAAGGTACGCGCAGGAAACAAARATGGCTATGCAAAGCAGAAAGGTCGCGCGAACGAAGGGGGCGTAAGAAGGAGAGGAGAAGGAGGAGAAGGAGGAGAAGGAGAGGAAGAGAAAGTAGGAAGATGGGCGCRCSAAAGAGAAGGGGAACAYKGTCTGTAGGAGGGWGAAAGGGGGCGTGCGCGAAGAATAAGAAGAGGAAGAAGAAGAGAAAGAAGAAGGAGGAAAAGGAGGAGGAGGAGAAGACAGAAGAACGTGGAGAAAACAGTACTCACCTGGCCGTGCCGCCGCTGGTGGCCTCGTGAGGTGGGCTGGTCATCCACCCGGCCTGTTGGATTGGGTGACTGCGCCCGTCGTGTCTCCCGCTGTATTCTCGGTGTCGTGGCGAATTGAGAGGAGCGACGAACTAACGACGACGATGACGACGGCGAGGGAGAAAAATACAAGTAAGTCTTCTACCCCGCAACTTCCCTCCCACTATTTCCATCAGTACGACAGGCAGAGTCTGATGAATCTACCGCTAGAACATGGCTATGTACATGTGCGTGTGAGTGAGTGTGTAGAGAGAGAGAGAGAGAGAGTGAGAGAGAGAGAGAGGGGGGAGAGGGGGACGAAAAGTCCCCAACCTTGGCCAACAGCTAAGTCTCCAACCCGCCCATCGCCGCGCGGTGCTCGGATCGACAGAGTGAGCAAAATCAAAGAGTGGGAGTGTATATTTCCCCGTTTCAGCAGAAGACTCATTCTGTTTTTGCTCATCCTATCGATGGAGTGTGTGTGTGTGTGTATGTGTGTGTGTGTGT
>BFEA01000466.1:1235987-1250534 GCA_003427395.1 Chara braunii | reverse complement strand
TGTGCGTGTGTATGTGAGTGTGTGTGAGTGTGTGTACAATTGTATAGGTGTGGGCGTGAGTGTGTGCACGTTTGAGTGTGAGAGAGAGAAAGGTTTGCCGAGGTGACTCATGGACTGRGCGACTGATTCCCCGAGGATGATGCGTCGTTACTCTGTCTGTACYTGACTGAAAACGTTGCTTGTATACATTTAGTATTGTTATTATTATTTATTATTATTATTTTAGTATTATTACTAGTAATAAGTATTATTTTTKATATTATTCTTATTCTTATTATTATTATCGCTATTATTGAAATATTATTATTTATTATTATTTAATATTATTATTATTTTATTATGATTAGTATTATTATTATTATTTTCTGTGATAATACCCCTATAAACTTGGGGAAGCAAAGRGGGCGCATGGCAGTCTTCGGTGYTCATGGTATCTGTGTGTGAGAGGTCGAGGTTGGGAGTGATACGGARTACATACCTGGTGCTTGAGGTGATCGGCATTGGCCGAGATCTGCCCCAACTTCGGGGAGCTGTTGACGTCATCAGAGGCTTCGTAGTATAGGCTAGATAGGATCTGCCACATGTAGTCTGGGCATCGAGCGCCAGATAGGATGTCCACTCTGGTTCTTCGTTGATGATGAGGATGGGACTATTTCAGCAATGTCAATTATGAACACTTGGTGTGCGCTTATTTGGTGAATCTGGTGATACAGATCTGCTGTTGGTTCAAGGTCAAGACCATCTGGTCTTATATGTATGATGCTGATTGATTGCTGAGGGTCGCTATCGCTCATTTTAATTATTATTGTTATCATTATTATTATTGTTATTTTATTATTATTATTATTATTATTAATTATTTTATTATTAATTGATATTGTAATCAGATTCGTCTCATTCACACTTTTCATGCGTATAAACAGCAACACAGCAAACCGGCGACATACGCCCACTTAGTACTCAGAGATATAATACCCAGATAAGAGTTCGCTTTCAACTGACTGTGGCAGCTCAGCGCCCAAACAACTCACTGTTCACACACCGGATCACCCTTGGTATCCCACACGTATCACTCCGAACACTCACACAACACACACACACCGACTGCAGCTATGGCAGCTATGGCTGCCTCTACGCTATCGCTATGTTAAGCTCTCCTGGCCCACTTCGACTTCAGGCACACTGCAGACCTCCTTGCACAAGTCGTTGTGGCGGCGTTTCCACATGGTTTCCGCAGGAATGAATGAAAGGTTGGGTGCTGCCTCTTGACTTATACTTCGGAAACTCGTTGGTCTGCCCTTTTGCCATCAGCCCATGATGCTCACAGTTCCCTGTGATACTTGCTGGACCTGATTGGGACTGACTGGACCTTACCGTTGACTGACTGTGGACTCACTGCTATCCTACCAAGGTCGTACTGCGGCAGCAGTACAGTCTAGTCCACCACTTGCCTCACCCATGGGCGTGCATGAGAGTGTGAGTGTAAGGAAAGTGGGGGAGAGAGACATAGATGAGGTGAGCATGCATGTGTGTTGGAGTGAGTATTAAAGATAGCAAAGGAGTGGGAAAAGAGAATAGATAAACAGAAACAGACGGACGCAGGCAAGACAAACGGCCACAGACAGATAAGTAGAATAGACAGACAAGACAGAAAATGGACAAGAGAATGAGAGAGAGTAGGAGAGGCTCGTGAAGATGCACACGCAGAAGTAGAAGAAGGAGAAAGAGAAGGAAGAAGGGGAAGGTAGAAAGAAGAAGGAGAAGGAAAAGGAGAGGAAAACGAAGGGAAAGAGAAAGAAGATAGTCAGACACACAGCCTGGCACGGTCAGACACACAGCCTGGCACGGTCAGACGCGCAGTCTGGCACAGTCAGACAAAGAGTCTGGCACAAATCAGACACACAGTCACACGCATAATCGGGCACAATCAAACAAACAGGCAAACACAAACAAACAGACCTACAAAGACACAGGGAGAGAGAGAAGGATAATGGTGATGATGACGTGAAGATACATACCTGGTACATAAAGAAAGGTTGGCTATGGTGTTGACAGTCATGTACATTAGTTGTCGAGAGTTAAAGTGAGCCTGCTGTGTGAACACAGCTGTAAGTGGGATAGTTGGGTAGAATAGGCTGGATATGGCGTATGGTGGTCCTTGAGGTGCAAATGGCACCTGTGTGATGAGAACAAGGTTGTAATTGAGACAAGAGACATACCTGGTGCCTGAGGCGATCGACCTTGGTCAAGATTTGCCCGTACCTCGGGGAGAGGCTGAAGTCGCCAACAACATTGTAAATAGTCTACTAGATATGATCTGTCATTTGCAGTCTGTTTGCTGGGCGCCTGGTAGGTTGTTGACATTGGTTCTTTGATAAAGAGATTGCTCAAACAACATCACTCATGAACCTTTGCTGAATTCTTAAGTTGATGAAACTCGTGATGCAATCCGGCCTTTTGATACGGCGACACAACGGTCTATTTCCATATGTATGATGCTGCTTGGTTTCTGATGTCCGCTACCGTTCAATTCATTTTATGAGTTCGAGTATTATTATTATTGTTATTTAATTTATTTATTATATCATTTGTGTTCATAATTACAGACGGACTCGCCTTCGATCTCACTTCACATGCATACGAACAGGTGGACAGACAAACTCAGTCACACAGGTAACGTTTCCGCATGGCTTCAATTGAGGATGAATAAATGACTGGACACTGCCTCTCGATTTACACTTCTGTATCTCATTGATCTGCCTCCTTTTCTTCGGGATCTGAGTATGCACAATCCCATACGGTACATTGCCGAACTGGACTTTGATGAAGTCAGGGCTGGGTACCACAGACTCAGCATGACAGATTACGCGCCCGCCCGTTTGCAGTTGTTCTACCGCAAGCGACGATTGACGGGTTACTTCCGGGTCTTCTGGAAGTCTGTGAATTTGACCCTTCAGAACTATAGCAGCTACGACCTTGACCTTTCGAGATTGTGACAGGTGCGACTTATCAACTGTTATAAAAATACGGGTCACGAGTTCAACTCTAAGGGTTAACACAGACACTGTACACACGTAAGAGGGGGACTAAGGGCCAAGCCTTGGGATCTGCATCTGGTTCTGTGAAATCAAAAACAGTTTCGTTATTTTTATTATTATTATTTTTTATTATTATTATTATTTTTATTATTATTATTGATATAATGACTTGTGACCCCTGATTGCCTTATGGCCGCCTTAAGAGAAGGCAGGTCTAAATGACAGCGAGGGACGTGGGTCACAGATAATTGCAGTAAGCTAGTCTAGTTGAAGAGTAGCCTGGTCCTCACCTAAGGTCATTTCAGGAGAGGCAACTGTGGCAGGCCGTTGAGCCCGGGGCGGGGGTTGTTGCGCCTGGGCGCACTCATCATTGAGGCCGCGCAGTGAAAAGAGGCCACAGACCACTAATAATGCAACATTGCCACCTCATCCATACACTGGCATTAAACAACGAATGTCGCCGCCAAGCAGCAAGGCACTKWCAGRCAAAGGYTGTGTAKGCAGGGCARCAAGCATGCGSCCGAACGRCCTTGCAARTAAACTGGGTAACAARCATACACACACAYGGTACTAAAGTGCAGGCGTGCTGAGCAGCGAGAGGGAGACTGTACTCAGGACTRTGAGGGGGAAACAAAGGGGTAGAAGGAAATGGAAAACGRAGGGGAGACTTCTGASAAGTGATGCATCAATAAGACGCTTTCCCTCTTRYCATTGATTGATTGCTCATTAAAAAGTGATTCAAGATATTTTGACAAAATGTTACCAACAATATTACTATTATTATTTATTATTATTATAATTGTTATTATTATTATTATTATTATTATTATTATTATTATTATTATTATTATTATTAGTTGATTGTTTTGCTATTGAAACACCATGAAATAAGCAGGGGTCAGAACGGAAGAGATGTGGGGTGTTGGAGAGGAGAAAGGACATCGTCACCGTATGTCGGAGCCTACCTCCTCCATGATCTAATTCCCTCATTCCCCTATGTTTTCACAAGCTATCCGAAATAGTACGACCTCTCTAATTGAAAAGTCTGTTTTGTGGAAAAGGATGACCAAACAGAGATAAAACTGGACGATTGCGGGAGCTCTGCCGGAGTTCAGGAGGAACTCTGGAGGCAGGGAACCATAAGGTACGCACGCTTCATTATTTTCCATATACCCTTACAAGTTACACCCTTCTATCGAACTGCATGTGTAATTGTGTGATATACTGTTTATGCCTTTTCTTCAGGACCTTAATATCAAAAGTAAAAGTATTATATGCTTGAATTGAAAATCTGTCTGAAGTCAGGAAAAGGAACCTAGGAAGAGAGCCGAGAAGGAACCTAGCCTGCATGGTCTTGAAAAAACAAAGGCAGTATGATGGAGGCCTCCGTTGGGGTCGTCACGCTGCCTGCATGGAATGACTAAAAGGGTACTCGCCGTGCGAACTACCCAGCCATCCACCTAACTAGTTGTTTTTGACATGCATACATCAATGACGAGAAGATGCCGTGCGTCTTCTCTGTTGACTTACCAGATAAATCCAAGACTGATCCGGTACTCCCGTGGAGTACATGTCTTCAAGTGATTAATCAAAGCATGACTAATCCGGTACTCCCGTGGGGTACACGTCTTCAAACAACTAACAAAATCAGAGGTAATAGGAGGCTCTCGTGGGGTTCTCCTATCACTGATCTGACTAGACTGAGGAGGGGAAATAAGTACCCCCGGGTGAGTACACAAACTTCTAAATCTAGATCGATCCGTGCGACTTCCGTGTAAGTCAACAATACCTCTTGCTCAATTAATATGAACGATCAGGGCAGACTGACCTAAAAATGGTCTTGCTCTCCTACGCATTGAACTGGTATTATGGTGACTCCCGGGAGGGTTATCATAATACTTTGTTTGATCTGGGGATCAACTAACAAGGAAAGAATGAGTTGATTATGTTTGGGCAAGTAAAAGGGGTACTCCCGGGTGAGTAACCCTTCTACCTGTTTTAGTATGACTAAGAAGTTGGCTTGTCTAATTAACATTGAATCAGGTTATGGGAGGCTTCCGTGGAGTTCTCCTATCACTTGATCTGACTAGACTTAGGAAGGGAATTAAGTACTCCCGGGTGAGTACACGAACTCCTAAGTCTAAGTCAATCCGGTCGACTTCCGTGAAAGTCGACATACCTCTTGCTCATTTACGATGAGTGGRAAAAGTAGGAGAACGRTCAAGGCATCTTAACTTAGAGTTGTTTWGACKGATCTCCTACTCATCAAATTAGTAGTAGGGTAACTCCYGGGAGGGTTATCCTAATATTTGTTTGATTCAGAGGTCTACTAATGAAGAAATGGTGATTGTGTTTAGGCAGTAGAGGGATACTACCGGGTGAGTAACCCTACTACTTGTCTAGGTATGACTAACAGGCGGCATAAATAAGTACTAATGATCTGAAGATAGGAGGTTGCCGTAGGGTCATCCTATAGCCTGCTTGGCTACATCCTAACGTACCAAGTAAGACACTTCGGCTTGCCTAAGTCCACTGACTTAATCTTGGCTCGTCTAACTTTAAGTAAGTAGTAGGGTGACTCCCGTAGGGTCATCCTATTACACTTGTAAAAATAGACCGAGTTCTGATCAAGAAGTAAAAGGAGGCTTCCGGGAAAGTCACCTATTATTAACTTGAACTCTGTACTAACATCTGGATCTAGAATGTTCTCTAAATGCAGGGTCAAGTGTTGAAACGGCTCAACATGAACCTCCTAACCACCTGCTTAATTGATAAAAAGATACTCCCTGGTGAGTTATCCGATTGGTTGCACTAGATTGCCTGAACTACTTGGCTGCTTGGACTTTGAAGGGTGGTTGGGTGCTCCCGTGGGGCGACTCGACTACTCTTTTGACTAACGGAATGTTTGGAATTGATCAAGTAGTGGAAGATTCCCGGGTGAATCAGGCTACTACTTGCGCATGTCAGAACAAAAAGAAGAGAAAAGGAAAAAGGGAGTGCTCCATCGGGGGCGACCCCAAATGTCCTTTAGAAAGAAACGTAAAAGAAAGCGGATACCGTAGGGAAAAGGATTAGATAAGAAATAAGTTTCACGTAGCCGCAGTTCATTGATAGGCTCCTAAGGGAAAAACCACCAAACGACATAAGTAGATCTCAGTCAGACTACCGCGTAAAGCACCAAAGGGTGTGCTTATCCGCAAGAGAGAATGTAAGGACTGAAAGGGGGAGAAATATGAATTTTCCTAAAAGACAACTTAGGACATAGGCAAAGAGACTCCTTGAAACAAGAGGAGAATGGGTGACAAACGACTTAGGGTAGATAGAAGCTAGGGGTTAGACTTTGGGATGTTGATCCCAAAGCTCGTAGACCTGAACTAAGGACTAGACCCTCAGATATCATTATGTGGGAATCAAGTGGGGGATGTTGAATCGTTGTTGATCTGTGTGTGTGCCGGTCTTTGCTTTGGTCTGTTGCAATTGAAGGAGAAGTCCTGCATAAAGGACTCAATTTTCTGTTATCACTCGATAACAGGTCGGTCGTTGCCGATTCAACTCTTTCCACCTTGACTTGATACCTACATCTAAAATCAAACCATGTTGTCAGTAAAACTGTCACCTGTGGTCGTTGCCTAAACGGTCCTGGTCACTGTCAATGGTCCTTTGAATAAATGTGAGGGGGCTGGGCTTGCATCTTGGGAAAGATAGAGCTGTCATGCATAGTTTGAGGAGTGAGGGACAATGTCAGTGGTTGATGGTTGACGGCGTTAGTGCATGGCATGTGAACTGTCTTTCGCATTATGTTGTGCAGGTCTGTTTTGTGCATGATTTGGGCTGGATTGAAATTGACGTCTTGAAGAGTCTGGACACTCAGCACTTCTGAAAGTGGGAAGGGTTTCTCAGCGGTAATACCTCGATATTCATAATCAAGTCTTATATACTATTCTGATGATTCAGTCATACGTTGAGTAAAGTAGGATATCCTTTGGTAGCGACAAGGTTGTTTTAATACTTTGAACATAGTGGCCGGAAGGAGAATGTGTCTTTTGGAACGAAAGTGGAATTAGACGATCGTCTCAAAGTTCGACTTGAGTATCTAATGGGTCAGTCCTAGGCGTCTTACCGCACGTACCCATTTTGTGCTACAACGATCGAGCAAACGCCTTTGGGCGACCTACCTCTACTCAGGCATGTAAAAGCCTTCGCACGTGGGTCGGTAGCTCAACAGGGATACGCCTACCTGAGAGTGGTGACAGCCCCTCGAGTAGAGGTAAGTTGTACCTCGCGACGTCCCGACCTGTCGCAGGGCGTCGTGAGAGGTATAGCACACGCGCACGGTTGGAGTGGTGACAAGTTGTTTCTTCAAAAATAAATCCTGCGTGACACGACCATGAGGTTTAGCGCTCCGAGCGGGGTGCGGGACTGCCGCGCGCGACATGTGGCGCCGTTGCCGGGGATCTCACTTTCCACTCGAGGTCCTTAGTGAACGGACTCGGGTATGGTGAAACGATGATCACGGCAAAACGACAACTTTTGGTTTAATGGATAATGGATAGCGTGACTATCACCAGGGATGCAAGTCGTCCACCGGCAACAGATTGATGCGTTGCCAGGGACCTTCAGTTTCCTGCCGGGGTCCTATGTGAATGGACCCGGGTTTGGTTAATTGAAGCCCTAGCAAAACGACAAGCTAAAAACATTGAGTAGTAGATAGGTTTCACTGGTAAGTAGGAAAGCTGCTAAGGGTGGTTGTTGATCTATAAGTGTAAGTTTCTGTTTAGGGAAGTCCTCTTGAGATAAGACGAGGACAAGTTGAAGTATCTCGCCGATTGCATTTTATGAACGTTAGTTTGCACGTTTATCACATCCCCAAGTAGGTAGTTACTCCCTTGTCTGTTCAAGAAGAAACATACGAGGTAGCAGCTAAGGATCACATAATCTTTTATAAAGCAGGGTTAATAGGAACGACAAAGAAACCGATTGACACATTAGGGTTTAACAAAGTTATTGTCGAAATTGCTTAAAAAAGTTTCGACTGCTCTATTTCCTTCCGGCTATAACACCGTTTATTCCTACGACAACCTCGCATACTTCTGCTTCTGAAGTCTTTTAACTAGGAAGGTTATATTACGCCACAAAATTGAGGTTCCTTAGTAAAGGTGCGCATCTCCATACCTTGGCATTATCTTAATCACTAGGTGCTAGGCATTTAAGGACGCTACTCTAAGTAATATCTTTTCTCCAGCCATGCCGCGCGGATCAGGAACCGGAAGGGGAAGAGGTGGACGACAAGGAAAAACGACAGATAAGATCATTGATTTGACAAGGGAAAGAGAGGAGCGGGTAAAAGAAGAAAAAGAGGAGGAGAAATGGGAAGGGGTGCGATTGCGCCGACATTAGAAAGACTTCCGCGAGCGTACTCCATTTCTTGGAAGGATGGCTTATTATTCTTATAAGTACAAACGACATTACGGCGCTCCGCCCCCATCGAACTTATCCAGTAACACATTCCTCCCCCTCATCTTCTATGGCACGTCGACTACAACAGTTGACTGTCCCTCCTCAACCACCTCGACCTGCTCTTCCGCCTCTGCCGCTGCATGTGCCTGACCCTTCCATAGTGTCTCAAGCTGAGTCAACGGATCGTATATTATGTATCACTTTGACACTGTTCTTCCTGTGTCCGATTGAGTTGTGTGGGTCAGTCTCATACCTATTGTACAAAGGGGTCATTTAAGGGTATCATCCTGTTAACGTAAAATATAATCAGAATTAGTGACGATTTAGTGTTGTCTAAGTCGTAAGACAAAGACACCCTTGAGAGGGAGTAGATCACGATGAAATCTGTACTTCTCCCCTTGTCAGTAATAATACCCATAATGGAGGAGATATCCGTCTAGGAAGAAAGAGGGGAGATGGTGAAAGGTATTGGCACCTTCTTTTGGGATGACAAATCTAGATATGTGCGTGACAATCTCTGTGGGATTGTATCCCTGGAAGACACAATTTTCTTTTGTTCGTAGTAAAGTACTAATCGATAGGTTAATAGCAAAAGGGGAGGAAACGGTTCTGGTAGAATATTGACGAGTTAAAAATATGTCCGGGGATGCTAAGAGGGCCGAACATCAATACTGTCAGTAAGGACCCTCATTTGCTATGGGTTCCTAATAAAAGACCATTTTTAGGAAATAGTAGATGCGGGTTGAGTCTGTCTTTGGGAAGAGATTTAAAGGTTGGTTCCATCTATAAAAGGGCAACCAAAGGTTCTTAATATTGAGTGTAGTCAGTAAAGCGGTGAGAAGCCTGATATTAAATCATCCTGTTTATGTTAAGCTTGGTGACAAGATTCAGGTATGAGGCTATCTGTTAGAGTTCATCTAGTCCAAGACCAATTACCTGAACATATCTAATGAAAACTAAGCATGTAAATTTTCTTCCTTTTAATGACATTCATTTGAATCTGTCTATATAAATTTACCCATTCGTACTAACTTATTCAAGTCAAAACCTATTTACTACTATTCATCTATTGCATTATTATTCATGATTGCTCGTATGAGTTACTCATCTAATATCTTAATCCATCCTTATGAGTTAACTATATATGATTATCCGTTTATACCTATCCACTATAACCTATAGTTTGATTGCTCTCCTTACAAAGAATAGAAGTGCTACGCAGAATCCACGTTCGACGCGGGATCGAAGGTGGATGGAGTGACTGACCTCTTGGGAGGAGAGATTCTCTGGAGAGGTAGTCAATGCATAAAATCTACTCTTGGAGGAGTTGCAGTCCTAAGTTATCATTTCCCTGAAAGATGGCTTGAAGGAGCTATAAACTCGTCTTCAAAAGTAGTAGTAAGACCCACGCCGGAACAATGTTCCTGGTCCATAGTGGGGTGTTGTCACCTAAACCTTTGAGGAGAGGTGACTACATTACTATTAAGAAGGAGGGAAATATTTGAGCCATGTTAGACTATGGTCTGTAAAAGAGGCGGCTACCATCTGCCGCAAGGAAGTAGGGGGTGACGCCCCAACTATCTTTGTGTCAAGTGGGTTCATCTGCACGAGACGGGATATGGATCCCGTAACGTGTATGGTGGGGTTGTCTACTAATGGACAAGGGTCTGCAAGGAACAAATATTGGAATCGGGGGGTGAAGCAGTGAGGCTTAATCCTTGAGCGGGGCTCGGGAGTCTAAGATGTTAACCCTTTTTAGGGATTACAGTGTCCCTTGACACAATATACTCCTGTCGAAGCCAAGAGAGTAGAATGTAGTACTCTCATTATATTTTTTTTTGCATCTAAAAACGTTTATAATTAGATAACTTATTAACCACAACATGACTATTGTTCATCATAACAGCTAGCATAACTTTCTCATCATCACTGTGCACTTATATACCAGTTGAATCTGTCTCTTCGCTTGTTAATACTAGTTATTTACTCAACTATTATAAAAATTATTGTTACGATGACAGTATATTCATACTAAAAGTAACAGTTATTATGATAATTTATGACATTCAATATTCAAAAATCACGAATGTATTATTATCGCAGTATAATATCGTCTGTTTTTTAATGGTTTTAGACGTTGGAAATGAACAATGTTAGTGAGGTATGATTTGAAAATTACCTTTCAAGAGGGGTATTGTGAAAAGAAGGGATTTTGAATAGTGATGGAAGAGGTTTGCTGGACATTTGTGAGCAGAACCTAGAAGTAACTCAAGAATATCAGAAACCCGTATGCTAAGGAAGACCCCAGCGTAGCCTTGCCTATTGAAAAAGAAGATGGGTTGGAGTTGTCCTTGTCAAGTTTAGTTAGGGAGGATAAATATATTGGTTCCTGGTGGGATATGTCTTTAAATAAGCGTATCCTTATTTTTGGAATGAGTCTGGATTCAACAATGATGAGGATAGTGCAATGACCCTGTACACCTCGTCATCGTTTTCGATTACTCTTGGTTATCAAACTGACACTAGGAAATAAAAACCTGCTCGCGAGGCGAGTAAGATTTAGTTGAGATAGTTGCCGCAAAGTGGGAAAAAAGAATAAGTCATAGGAAGGTCAGGGAGGCTGATAAGTTCATACTCCCGTCCTCCCCGTTACAGGTCGTTCTACCCAAATTTCTTGTGAAATAACATTTAAGGGGTCAAGAGAAAGTAGAAATGTCATTGGACGCTGCTTTGGTAGTACAATGATGAGCGACACTTTGATCTCTTTGTTTTAAGTTGAGACTTTCACAATTTTCTTTCTTTAAATAAGATAGTGTACTCTAGTAGTCGAATGTGAGATAAAATCTGCGACATATTTGTTATTTCCCGCTTAGATGCAATGATGAACTTCAGTAAATAGGATAGATGAGGTGTCTTAAAGTATGTACTCCGATATATGAGATATCATGAGAATTTATTGTTTCTTTTATACTTTTCTGACTCAGCATGTGTACCGTAACAATAGAGGATAAGAGAGACATGTGACTCGAGTTTTAAGACTGTTTCTTGGCTCGACATTATGGATTTGACTAAGTTTTTTCTTGAATCATATATGATTTCTATCTATGGGGTATGCCGACGAGGAACACTTTTCACTTTCACAATTGAGTTGGTCCAATGTTTGGTTTTGATTGATGAAATGTATATCTTGGATATGTGTACATTCTGTGTTGGCAAATCTTGAACTAGGATGCTCCGAAAAACGCCTAAGAATTCAAGAAATATGGGGTGAAAATTGATATGTAGAGTTTGAAAGTGCTTATGGTCAGTCTTTTTCATACTTTGTCGTATATGGTTACTGTTGAGAAAGACCCTAAAAAGGGGGTGTGAAAAAGTCAAAATTTTTAATGCATTTGAGAAACCCTGCGAGTCAGGGAAATGTATGTTATGAAGAAAATTGATGTTTTTTCTGCCTTCTGACAAGACAAAGGGTCAAACACATACTTTTATACTTTCTTTATGGATATTTTGGTTGACTTTTCTATTGGAAAAAGATCCCCGAGACGTGTGTTTGTCCAGCCTGTGATCGAGGTCTGGTAGGCACGACCCCTAAGTGGCTCTGACGATGCCCCTCGATCAGAGACAAGTTTTACAATTATATTGAATCATTCTTATTGATATTGTTTTACATTCAATGGGTTTGTTCACCCATTAAGAGACAACTGACGAGGGGAGAAAAATATTATTTGGTCAAATTGAATTTCATATGTGTATTTTTGAAATGATCATCGCTCATCCACTTATGGAGGTCAGTCTGAAGGACTTATAATTACCAAGCCTATGGTGGAAAATTGGCATCGTTGAGACGTAACTCCCAGCGTGGGCTGCTGACCAAGTATAACCAGGCAGCGGGCCTTCCGATCACGGTCTGAGACTAAACTTGAGGGGAGGGACTCCCTAATGATAGTATCAGTTCAGGTCTAGATATTTTGATAGGAGGTATTTATCCTGTGTTACGTAACCAATACAGGTACCACCATTAAATTAACAACATGGCGGGCCACAGATCAGGCCTGATCAACCGACTGTGGTGGGTTGAGACCGAGGTTGTCAATCCCCTCGCATTAGACTTCGGGTGGGACGGTAAAAACTGACTTAGGTTGAGACCCTTGTCCAAAAAGTAGGATTCATTTATGATTCCTAACTCCTCAGATACCCAACGAGATCCTAGCAAATAAAGTCTAAAGTTGAGGGGAGAGGTTATCATTATCTTCCTTGGTGACCTCTGTAACTGTAGTACAGATCCAGTATCCCCACTTTAAGTCATATGGAATAATATTTCTTTGGTATTACAATTTTTTTTTCAAGGTATTGGGAGACCCAGGTTAAAATCCTGGCAGTATGGAGGCATCAAGGGAGACAGTGAGGGTCTTCAAACCGCAACTTCATCCAGGAAATCGGATTTTGACACCTTGTCGCGTCAGAAGGCCTTTGTTTGCATTTAGGTTCCCCAGCGACGGGGACGTCGCTAAATAGGGTCCAGGAAGACTGTCAGAGCAAACACCCTTACACGGGTATTTGCTCATGATTTTGCATATGATACAGTATCAACGACTGTCGCCGTGCTGGAGACAGTCTAGAGTAAAAAGTGAGAATTTTTTTTGGCTCGGTGCTGTGAAGCAAACTTCTCGACCGTTGAGGCCGAGGTTTCTAGACGATCATATGTAGTAATACGACGCATACGACAACAGGTAAGGGTTGATAAAAAATAAAAGTCTTCGGCCGCGAGAGCCGGAGGGTTGGATGAAGACTAGAAAAGGTCGTGCAGGATGCATCGACCACGATCTAAATCAGTCAAAGGTACAAGCAGTAAGGGAAAAATAAATTAGATTGAGTCCAGAGGCGTCAGACTGACCGGTACGGAAGTATCTGCTGGTCGCGCCGTCGTAAGCTCGAAAGCGAACTAAAAATAATAATATAAGCCCCGGCCGCGCGGCCAGGGAAGCCAATAGAAATGTGCCACACCGCGCCAAGCGGCGACGATCAGTGTTGAGCCTCTAGAAATGTCAACTGTTGTCTTCCTTCGCGCGGCCTCGAGTGCCGCGCGCATCTACCTCTACTGGTGTGATACCGACATACCCGCTACTTAAGTGTTTTCCCTACCGCAACCCTCAATTTCACAACCGCAGGTAAGTACCGACTTTTCAAGCCTACCGGTGAATCAAGTACCCGTGTGGGTCACACACACACTAAAGTCGACGAGCACTCAGACAGGTATGCAGACCAGCGGGCATACACACGTACACACTTAGAAATAGGCTCAGGCCGGTAGTTGGGCCGAACCAGTACTCTATACATAACAAAGTTGTTCCCTATCTTCTCGATATGGGAGCTAGCTCAGTAGGTTAGAGGGGCAGACTGATAAGGTAAGGATACAGGGATCGAGTCTGCCCGAACTCTGAGCTAGCTCCTTTTGACAAGGAACTCCTCTACAATTTCACCCTGTCACGATACGGCCGGGGCTCGAACCCGTGACCTCAAGATCGAAAGTAGTTAGAGTTAGTGTTAGTTAGCCCTCTGAAAAACGAGGGCATTACATTTGGCAGGTAAATAGTAGTTGGTAGTTAAATTCTTTTCTCTTAATTTATTTATTTATTCTATATTATTAGTTAGATTCGTTTTTTTTCTTTTTCTTTTTCTTTTTCTTTCTTTTATCATTTCTTTTTATCCCCGGGCTGCTACCTGTTAACACACTTTCAGTGAATTCGGCCTTAATAATCCGCCAAATTCATTTTCACGAAAACAACTTCGAGCACACCGTCCGGAACACTGGCCCACATACTTGGGTTGAGCGCACTCCGAGGTAAGCGCGCGCGTAGCAGCTCACATAGCTGGAAAATGAGGGAGATGAATGACGAGAAGGCAACTGCGCGGAGGGGGCGCGACTGGGGAGAGACGGGCGTAGAAGGAAAAGCAATCGGGAAGCAGAAGAAGAGCGCAGCGAGGAGCGGAAAGCAGAGGAGGAGGGAGCGAGGGATAAGCCATGCGCAAGGGATAGCAAAGGAAGTCGCGC
>BFEA01000466.1:1207400-1222951 GCA_003427395.1 Chara braunii | reverse complement strand
TTGGGAAGGAGGTACCGGTTCGATCCTGTGTCGTTCCAGAGACGGACGGGTACTGACATTTTCGGTACTTGGCATGTCCCGGGTCAGCCTGTGCTTCCGGGAACCGACGAGACCGGGAGTATAATAGAATTGGTAGCGGAGCAGTCGATCCTTTTGTCCGTTTGGACTGTGGTGTGATGAGGAGGTGGGTTTGTCGGAGTAGGTGATATCATCGATTATGTCGATGATTGAGAATTGGAGGAATCACACTACTCGTTATCTCGTGCCATAATGCGACATGGTTGACTACCACCGTCAACGTGTTTCTTCTTTCGTTAATTTGATAACGTACAACTTTTTGAGCCATGTGCACGTGCTTGGTTTGTGCATGGTGATGCTGCTTTTGACTGCGTATGCGGTACATCAGTGATGCTTTCCTGCACTTAAAGTCATAACCCACTAGGAGAGTACACCTAGACAAGGTGGTGGCTGTTTTGGAAAAGGGGAAGATAAGAAAGAGGACGGAAGTTCTGAGTGTTGATAAGGTAAGCAAGGTTGCGAGGTCAAAGTGGTGGACGTAGACCGTGACTGCGGAATAAAGGCTTTGAACGTCGAAGTTAAGTGTAGCTGGTTTGACAGCGATTAGGAAGATAAGTGAAGGAAGCAGTGGCCTGCAAGGGTCGGGCGAAGGTGCATCAAAGGGCGGGGACGGAAGGAAGTGCTACAAGTGCGGGGAGGGGGGACACTTCATTCGGGAGTGTGCGGAGTATTGGCAGGCTCGGGCTCGGGGAGTCCCTTTTGTACCAACACCTTACGTACCTACAGCTGGCCGGACTGGACGCTTTACGGGGATGACGAAGGATTATACCATGAGGAGCAGGTCGGCCGAAGGAGGCTCGAGTAGGCATGGCAGCGATGAAGCTAACAGTCTGATGAGGGAATACTTCGTGCAGAAAGCACTGGAAAAGAAAGCGAAAAGGGAGAAAGAGGAAGAAGAGGAGAAAATAATGAAAGAAGAATTGGCGCGCAAAGAGAAGGAGCGAAAGAAGTTGATGAAAATGGAAGAGCGGTTTCGTTTGGAAGAGGAACGAGATTCAAGACTTCTTAGGATTATACGAGGCGAAATGAAGAAAGATCAGGAGGACTATGCCGTTAAGGACAAGAGAGGCAAAGGTAAGGCGAGACTTAATGAGAGGGGGGAGACAGTGGAGGAGGAAAAAGAGAGACTGAGAAGGATGTTGAGGGTGCAATATTCAAAAGAGGACGACACAGAGAACGAGGAACTAAGGATGCTACGGAGGAGGGCAGCGAAGTTGGAGATACATGAGAAACGGAAGAGAGGACCGGACGTGGCGATAGGAAACAGTCCACCTATGGTTACGCCAGAGAAAAGAACGGGTCCAAGGCTTACCGAGGAGTCGAAGAAGAAGATAGAGGAGCTGAAGAGTGCCTCGAAACCACCCGCGGAGAGTTCGGAGACACCCACAAAGTTGGACTTGTCGTTGAAGCACATCACAACTTCCTGCGGACCTGGCGGCAAAGAAAAATTTGAACAAAAGTGTCGGGATTTTTACGATGCTCTGACGATTGAGGAACTGAAGGAGGTCTACAGACGAGAACGAGTGCCATATGGCAAGAGGGAGCTGGCAATCAAAAGGTTGGTCATTCGTCGATCTGTAGTGGCGTATGACCCGACAGTCTTGCCGCTTCCTACTTCACCTCGGCAGTCTTCGAGGAAATCGGTGGGAATCGGCTGTAGCAAGGAAGAAGTGAAGGAAAGTATGTCGGAGGATTCCGACTCGGAGGACGAAGAAGACTCTGAGTGAAGAACGCGCAATGTATGGAAGAAAGTCAAAGACATATGTGAGCAAAGACTGGATAAAGGCGGTAAGAAGAGGAATGTTGAACGGGTTGTGAGAGCTCTTGTGATCAGTTTAGTTCTAGCCGGTGAAGTGAAGTGGGGAGAAAAATTTGTCAGTTATTGGAAGGATGAGATTGATAGCGGGAGCTTCGAGTTAGGGAATCCGGGGGGATGTGTGTATGTCCTATTGTCGCCATGGCACAAACAGGTATACATTGGGATGACGGAAAGGGACCTGTGGGCGAGATGGAGGGAACATTTCTGTCAAGGCAGGCGTGGTGGAGGAAAGAGGGGAAAGGCGATTATACAACTGGTTGGGTAAGGTTGGAGCGCACAAGTATGTCGCGATTCCAGTGTACACTAGTACGTCTAGCGTCGAACTTGAAGCAGTGGAAAGGACTTTGATTAAGCGATGGTCTCCATCGCTTAATTCGAAGCCGGGCAATAGCAAGAGAAGTTTCAATAAGACACGAAGAAGACGGGGTAAGAAGGAACGGAGGAAGGAGAATGGGACCCATGGAACGGTGAGAAAGGAGACTACTAGATCCGCTGGTAGGATTGTGGCGGTATGTCATCAAGGTTCGGGGAGTGAAACCGTAAAGATCGTTCAATTGTTGAGAGAGAATGTTCGAAAGAAAGAGAAGGGGGATGTCGTACTCCAATGTAAGGGTGGTGACACCTGGGCCGATGGATGGAGGGTAGTACGAAGGTTGTTTGGGGAAACGAGGGTGAAGGTTGGAAGGGGGATGCGGCCACTTAGAAAATGCAAAGGTTTGTTCGAACAAGAAGGGACGGTTATAATTCGGAGGATTACGAAAGCCTCTCCTGCGATCTTGAGATTGAGGGATGAGATGATCTCCATGTTCAAGAATAGGAGGAAGAAGTCGGGATTAAAAAGAAGAGGGCTGGTGGAACTACTGAAGTACTATAGTGCTATCAAATCCTTCACAGCGAAGAGGAGTAGAGTTAAAGCTAGGACTACGATTTCACGAGCAATTAAGGATGCGCATGGATTGAGTGTGAGGAAAAGGATCGTGGCGAAGATAAAATTTGATTCTAGGATCAAGAAGAGTGAAATAACGAGGTTAGTGAGGAAGAAAGTTGAAGGACTGCAGTTGGTAAGGCCAATGAGGGAGATGGTGAAGAGACGAGCACGGGTTGTTTGGACAAAGTGCCCGAGTGTTGGCGACTTAATCCACAATCACCGACGCTTTGCGTCGCGACGTGCTTGTAGTTGTACCTGCGCTGGAATGCCCTACCCCAGAATGAACGGGCACGTGCACTTCCGAATTGGTGATCTAGACTGGGTCCCGGATATAGTGAGGAATGCAAAAAACGTACCTAGACACGAGGAGGAGTATAGAGGGGGAACGTTGAGAACCGAACTGGAGGAAGCATTTCGGGAATGGGAAGGAGACATGGGACACCCCTGCGGAGTTAAATTTAGTGTCGAGGAAATCGACGGCTGTTTTGCCAAGGAAGGAACTGGTGGTTGCGAAGGGAGTTTGAAGGACGTGCAGATGGTGAAAAAGCGGTTCGAAGGTTTAGTGATAGTGCCGTTGGACAGGAATCCGGGTGACACTCTCGTGATGTGTCCCATGCTGTATGCCAAAGGTATCGAGGACAGTTCTTCGAGAATAGTAGCTACAGACTGTGTGAACTCGAGGAGGGCGAACAACTGGAGGCAGCAAGGGTAGAATACCAGAATCGCGGGTTGGGTGTGCATGGTAAGTGGGATGGATGGGGCAAGATTGGGTGTGCTTATACTCTACCGAAGCATAAGGACACAACAAAATTCCGACCGATCTGACCGACATTCAGCGAGCCGGCGATTAAGGCCTGTAAGAAAGTTGCCCAGACCGTTAATTGCATGTTGTTTTCGCTTCCTGATTCCAGTCACCTTAATCTGAGATCTGTTTCTCAGATGAAGCAAATGTTAAAGAGTATTAACCAAAGACTAGTAAGAAGTAGTAGGGATGTACAAATTGTGGGAGCCTCATACGATATTACGGAGATGTTTAATCGTCTCCCGCATGCCACGATTAAGAAAGCAGTTGATTGGGTAATTTGGTGGTGCAGAGAGAAAGGGTTTGATTGGGTGTTTGTGAAAAAACGGGGAAGAGGAGCGAAGTTGAGCAAGAGTCGTACCATGGAGGGTTTTGAACGAATTGATTTTGAATATATTAGGAATTTTGTTCTTTTTGAATTGGAATTCTGTTTTACGAAACTGTGCGGAATCCTCATGAGGCAAGTCATTGGCATACCAATGGGAAAGAGCTCAAGTCCCCCATTGGCATGTTTAATGTGTGCGAAAAGTGAGAGTGATTTCCTCGTATCCTTGGGGAATCAGAGGAGACTTGTTGGAGGCCTCAGGTTTGTGGACGACGCATCAATCTTCGCGGCATTTAACCCTCGAAGACCCGACGCAAAGAAGGTGGCGTTGGGGATCATCAGTAAGTTTGAAAAATGCTACGATGATGCTCTGACTCTGAAGAGGACGGATGAGGGGGAGAGCGAGTGGAACTTTCTAGGATGCAGGTTGAGGATCCGGAAAGATTTCCCGTTCCTGGGTACGGTACAGACAATGAAGAATGAAGCTGAGCTGAGGAGTGGTGCGGTACTTCCATTTCAAACCTTCCAGAACTTCCACTCATGGACATGTAAACGTGTGAAAATGACAATCATTATTAGCACTTTGCATCAGATATATAAGAATTCGACCATGTGCATAGAGATTGTGGAAGTCTTAGTTCTGATGAGGGTTGAGATGAGGAGGCTTGACTACCCAGCAGATTGGTTTGGCCGTGCACTTAGGAATTTCAGCAGAGATAAGGATCCAATGTGGAAAATGTTTTCGGTTCTGCTCACTTACAGTCGACTGATTTGCTGAAAAAATAGTAGATTCGACTGTCTGTAGGATGGAACGGAGGGATGTCATGTTGATTCTGATGTTTGCTTGAACTGTAGCTAGTTGTACTTGCAATAGTTTTCGGTTTATTGATTTTCCTTTGTTGACTGAGAAGAATTCGGGTATGAGCGTTGGGTAGGATGGGGCAGAGGGACGTCACGTTGCACTTCTGAGTAGTTGTTGTTTTGCATATTGATTGTTTTCGCATTGACTGTTGTTCTTGTATGTGGTTTTCACGATTTGTTGGAACCAGGGAATGCCCTTTACGCTGAATAGAGGGATGTTACGGTGCACTTCTGAGTAGTTGTTGTTTGTTTTTTTCACATTGACTGTTTTTCTTCGTGTATGTGGTTTTCACGGTGTGTCGGAACCAGGGAATACCATATGGTTGAAGTAGGACCAGGTACTTAGTGTGGCCGGTGGTAGGAGGGTAGGTGCGGGGGATCGGCCAGGAACTGAAGCTGTTTTCGGAATTGGACCAGCGGTAGTTGGTCAGAGCTGGAAATGAGCCAGGTACCAGTGTGCTCTGTAAGATGTTGGGAAGGAGGTACCGGTTCGATCCTGTGTCGTTCCAGGGAAGGAAGTATCTTTGTTGAATGACCATTCAATAAAGTCCAGGTGAAAACCCAAAGAATCAATTCAAACCACGGGGGTTAAATTTTTTGGATTGAGTGACGAGGGTGAATTACAGTTAAGTCGTAAACCGACGAATCAGCAACCGACCTATTATTAGTGATAACAAAAGATGATCCTCATAGGATGAAGCTGAAACTAATCAAATCCTCAATCGAAATGATCAAAGAGTACCTGTAACACAAGACGAACCAATTTTAAGGTTAGACTATAAGTCCATGAAGAGCGAACCTCCATATCGCGTTTCATTCAAAAACCTCCCGATAACTAAGCCTAAATCTACCACTAAACAAGTGCTAAAAGAAAGGAAAACCTTTGGCAGCATCTCCCCTATACAGGGTGGATGACCATAATCTTTCATATCAAAATATAGTAACTTATTTAAACTAAGAAAATTTCGGCAGCGCTTCCCGTAGGAAAAGTGTCTTTTCATAATTTATACTCCTCTGAATATGAAAGTTGAAAAAATCATCGACTCTAAAGGGTAAATTTTTACCTAACTACCTGAATTAATAAAAGTTAAGGCAACATCTCCTTTAGAGAAGTAGGCTTCCCATATTTATACTAAGTCAAATAAAAACTTTAAATAAAACTCGAGTTCTTGTCAAGACAAAATTTAACCGACTCCTTAGATTTGTAAAAATTTCGGTGAATTAGTAGAAATCTGGGCAGCATATCCTTTAGAGAAGTAGGCTTCCCAAATTTATGCCAAGTCAAAAACGAACTCAAAATGAAACTCGAGTTCCTATCAAGATAAAATCTAACTAACTGATTAGGTTTGTAGAAATTTCAACAACCCTCTCTCTAAAGAAGTTTTACTCCACAATTTCTACAAAGCTAAATACTGAATCTAAAAACGATTCTGGCTTCCTAAGTCAAAATTTGTCTAACTCCTTGCATTAAAAAAAAATTGGGTGACCCTTTTCCTAGATTTTTTTTTTTTTTCCAAATTTTTACTAAGCCCAATATAAAACTTAAGGAAAGTTGAACTTTGAAAAGTTAAAATTTGTCTAATTCATTGGTTTTGTATAAATTTTGACAGCGTTTCCCTTAGAGAAAACAAATTTCCAAAATTTTTACAAAGCCAAATAAAATAAATGATTCAAGAAAATGCGAAAATTGAACTAAGTAAAATAAAGTTAACTTCGAAAATGCAGGAATTGAACTAACTCCTACATCTCTAGCACGTGGCGAGCATTTAAAACAACTACCTATCAAAACAGGACTTAGAATAAGACAAAGTACTTACTCAGTCTCAGAAAAGTCATACCACAATGGTAAGTACTCTCACCGAATCCCAAGATTAAACCTTGGCAACAATAATTCATAATTCCTCAATAATTTATGTATTTTTACCCAGTTTGCATAAGGCGCAAAGCCAGACTATTCAACTTAGAAACAAAGTCAAACTTTGCCATTGAATATACACAAACATATGACACTTCTACTTTTCTCTTCTTTGGGTTCGTGACTAGGTTATTCAACTTAGAAATAAAACCTAGTCGCCATGAACAGTTTAAGTAGTTGACTTATATATATTTTTTTACTCTTAGTATTTTAAGGTAGCATAGGACTGAACCATTCAATTTAGAAACAAAGTTCAGTCTGCCTCATCTTACCATTAATTAATATTCCTAGTTAAATACTCTCTTCATTATGATAAGTTATAGCCAGACCATTCAATTTAGAAACAAGGTCTAACTAACCTGTTTATATAGTATAGTAATAATATAGTATAGATAAAATTATTCTTTGATTCTGTTATGTGCGTGGTTTCACACCAAATCATTCAACTTAAAAACATAAGTCCAAACTTATTTTTTCAAAAACAATAAAGAAACACAAGGAGACTGGGTTATTTAACTTAAAAGCAAAGTCCAACCTCACTCAGAAAACCCCACTTAGAAACAAAGCTTGATCCCTGGAAAATGCAATCACAGGCAAAACTCGCAAGTCAGAGCAACCATACCATCAAACTTAGGAACAAAGTCGGGCCCTTCAGACAGTCAAAATGAACATAGCATTGAGTCATTCAACTTAGAAACTAAGCCCAACCTTTGGTTGACCCAGACAATCGCAAACAAAACCACCTTCCTTCCGCCTTCCTCTAATTAAAAACCCTTTTTGAATTTAAATCCAGAGAAACAAAAAAAAATGGAAGTGAGATTGCACATGCATTCCTTTATTTAACTCAGATTTAAGCCCAAAAAGTCAAACATAAATTCAGTAGGGATGCATGCAGTATACTCAGTCAAACGGTAACCAAGCGTACAAATAAGATTTTTACTAGGTTTATGGAAAGACTCAAAGATTTACCGCTCAGTTCCTTGCCTCCAAAACCTCGCCTAAGTTCCGGCAGAACTCCCGCAATCGGTGGGGCGTTGCTTGACAAATTCCTCAAGTTGTGGGGTCGCTACCTCTAACCAATTGGTTGCTATACAACCTAGGAAGTCTTCATTCGAGTAGGGCCGACTCCCCCCTGGTCTATAACAACAGCTCCTTGCAACTCCTAACACCGGAACATGGACACAGCAACAACGCCATTGCCGAGAACAGCAACAGTATCGCTCTAACCTAAGAGCAACATTTGTACTTCATGGTAGTGCGACTCCGATATGATTCTTAGCAGCAGCAGTTCCAACCTAACTGAAAACGAACTCTCCGCAACAATACCAAAACTCACACGCCCTGATGCCCAGTTGTATCAGCAACCCCCACCCCAACAACACTTTATCCTTGTGACTCAGTTAACAACAACCGCCCTTTCAAGCAGCAGTAGCCTCGCCGTGTAGTAACGACCAGAGGGTGTGCATATCTCACCAACCAGCATACCGTATATAAAGATGCCTTGACTGTGCAGGCTACCGTCTTAGTCAGGTGAGTGCTCTGCCTCCTTTTTCGCCTTCCGTGCACGCGCTGGCTACTACCATCCACGCGCATGCCCCTTTTTGTCACCGCCTTGTTCGGCTTCAGTTGGACCCTCTGTTAGAGGCGACTGAACGCAACAGTCAGATGTGCAATGCACCAGCCGTCAGGTAAGCCTCCCACCCGCGGCTGGCCTCACTTCCCTTCCATTCGTAGGATGAGCAAAATCGGAATGAATCTTTTGCTAAAATCCGGGTCAGACGCATTGTAACCTGTCACCGTAGCTCGCTTTTCAGTCCATCCCACATTTGTTCATCCTGATGGCCACATATCCGTCAACAGGCAAGTCCTTCTCCCTCCTTCTCTTGCAAACCGAAATCGGGGCGCCTGTCCAAGTCACCCTCTCTTCTTCGAATGTATCCGTCTCTTAACAAGACCGAGTTGACACTCCAAAAGCCAACTCAACCAAAATGTTGAGCGGTAACGAACCCTGCTACCACGATCACGAGGAAGGAGCCCATCACGACTACAAGGAAAATGATGACTTCGTCGTGATCTCAAGCACGATGACGCCCGCCCGCCCTCCCCCCTCAACGACGTCAATAGTCTTGTAGGAACGAAGGTGGTAACCATGGTTGTTTCTCCTAAAAAGAAGAAAATGAGGAAAAAAAAAAAAAAAAAAAGGAAAATGATAATGCAAACTTTTGCTACAAAAACGTCACTTATCGACACAGCTCCTATGCCACATTCCGACCATCCCGCTTATTTCAATGCGAAATCTGACGTCGCCATCAAATTAGCTATAGTTGAAACTTCCAGAAACGACTCCCTCCTCATCTATTTCCACTGAGTAATGGGCCGACTTCTCATTCCTATTCCTGTAACTCCCTTTCTCTCCATATCCGCGCGGCCTTTTATTCATGCAGCGGTGAGACCACTCAGTATTTTGCATATCTAACCCCGTAATTAGATTCGCCTTATCTGAAAACCCTGGAATCCCATTTTCACTCGCGCGCTTCCGTGCGAATTTCACTCCCTTCACTCTTGTTTTTCCCTTCTTCCTTCTCCTCGACTCCTCAAGTGCACCTCGTTTCCTCATAATCATTCATTCTACTATTCTAACACTAAATCTAACCTCACTACTGCTCTCGCCTACCATAAGAACCCTAGTTTAGCACTTTACCCCGCAAAATCGTCGAGGAACGAACAAGGTAGCTACTCTCCCTTCTGCCATATCCACCATTTCCTTCTCGTCGCTGAGTGCACCCCGGCGCGAAAGCAAGCCAAATTCATCCCTCCTCTTTTCTTCTTTTGCGCCCGGTTCCACCTAGCTTCCAACTCACTCCCCCGCCCCCTTCAGCTAGCGCAGCTCCAAGTAGTCGCAGTGGCTAGGTCCGACTGCCCGACAGTCCCAGTTACTCCGCAAAGGATTTCAGGGCGAGCTACTAGACGGTTCAATTAGCCTTTCACCCCTATACCTAAGTCTGACGAACAATTTGCACGACAGTTTCGTTGTGGCTTTCTCCACATCGCCCCTGAATGTCGTTGGTGCCAACCCGCGCATTAGCCCAGACACCCCAATGGGTGTTGATTGATACAAGCAACAGGTCGGTGGTTATGGAAGTCAAATTCCGCTGAGGAGCGCGACCTGTACTCAACTGCGGTGGCCACTCCGGCTCCTCGAAGAGTGGGAGGGCGCGGGCCTGCTCCAAAACCTAAGCATGGGCCTAGGTGGAACGGGCCTGGTGTAGATCTTGGTGGTAGTAACAAATACTCAAATGTGAACTTTGAAGCTCGCAGTAAAGATGGTTTCCATGGGAGCAGTTGCTACAACGGCCTCCCCATAACGCCCCGTACCGCTCCACTCAGGGACAATTTGCCATTCCCTCGCGTCCAAGCGGGCATGCTCATACTCTAACCTCTCACAGCAGAACGTGATTGGCGGACGGTGCACCCGCAAAAGGGCCCATGCCACCCAGGCTTCTTCCGCCTCGTGGGCTAATCACCCCTTGGCTCGCATGCAGATTGAACTCCTCGGTCCGCGTTTCAAGACAGTCAGGATAGAGAAATTTCGCCGGCATCCCAAACACGCAGGAACTCGTAGGTCAACCAAAGGAGGTGCGCACTCAAGGTCCGCGACTGCTGTGACGGTCCCTAAATCCGGTGTTACACTCGATTTAAAAGAGGGTCAAAACATGAATGCAAATAATAATGACGATAAAATAATAATAAATTTAAATGGAATAACGCCGAAAAGAACGACGGGCGGGGAAAAAGGGAACCGTTAGTACATTTCTGGTTCTGCTGGCGGCAAAACCAAGAGGGGACAACTCCACCGGGTCCTTAACCCCTCGACCTCTTCACGCCGTTCCAATACCTCCGCGTTGTCGCCCACTGACCTCGATCCTTGAATCCTTCGGATGAAAGCCTGACACCGTAACCAATAGTGCTAGGCCCAAGGTTGGGTCTAGTACTAATGAACACCTATATAAGCGGGTGTCATACGACACGCGGGTCTTTTGAAACGTTCCAAAGTCACACCTCGGCCCATCAACTACCCCCACGACCATCAAACCTTGCACCCACAGCGCGTTTATTTCCTTCACACACTTTGACGGTCTGATGGTCTGACCACTACTTAAAGCCGCATTGCCATCGATGCCATCCTCCACACGAGCGCATATGTCATGATCAAACGTATCAATCAAAAGACAAAAACTTTTAATCCTAGTTTAATCAAAAATAAAAATTTGGTCGGCAACCACGCCGACTTTACAATCATCAACAAGAAGAGATCATGTGCGCTTTTAATTTGCGCACCCACACACTCTCTACTTCTAGTTAACCACTTAGTCAGCGTAAACAAAAGACACAACCACGACTAGCGTGGTGTACTCGGAATCTAAACCAAACTTATTCTTTGTTACTTGCAAAAATCAGGGTGGATACCCTTGTAAGGGTATTTACACCGACATCGTTTTTTTTTTTTTTTTCTGTTGCGCGCCGATTCCTCTCTAATTGAGTTATGGGACGTGCGCAGTGAATTATGGTCACTGTCAAGTTAAGAAGAAGCCAAGGGAAAATAATTGAAAGGAAAATAGGAGAAAACGAGAAAAAGTCGCGCGTCAATCCTGCGCCCCGTTTCATATCATTACATCTGTCCGAAATGATTTAATGGTTTCAAGCTGCAGTGGCGCTACGTTTTCTCTTTTTTTTTTTTTTTTCCTTTTCATTATTATTATTATTATTATAACTATTACGATTCGATTTCGAACCGTGTCCGTAAGCGGGCGGCCTAGGCCGGCTAACCCTTTGTGGCCTATCAATTGCAGTAGCGACTTACTGAGCGCTGCATAGTAGAACTCCAAAAGGAGCACCCGCAGCCGCATCGGTAGGGCACTTATCACCTTCCGTGGAAGGTCATAAGCCCCCTCGTTGCCATCATACATGAGTACCCTTTAGGGGAAGCCCGGTGAGTCGGCTTTGAAGGAAGGGAGGCGCCCGTCGGGATCCCGTTATGGGATTGTCGCGCACTGACCTGTCCTTTCAGACTGAATTGAGGGGCGGGCTACGACTGAAGGGTGACGCCTATTCGAGTAACCGTTGGGGTTTGACTTTTTTTCCTTCTCTTAATTTTTTTTAATTCCTCGGAATTTCAATTACTGATAAACAAAGTTCAGACGGTCTTTAGTGTCCCTCATTTAGAACGCGGAGATTGAGGCCCATGGTAAGCCTATAAAAGAGGGGGAGATGTGTCATTTGCTATTGGTCATTGGATGCATGCTTGGGAGTCTCGTTGTGTCTCACACTGCCAGTCTGAGAAAAAAAAGAGGGGTTGTGAGGTGCTTGGGCTGTGGTCGTTCTCTGTGAGTGCGGGCTACGTTTAGAGTACAGTTGTTCTGGGTGCGGCTATGACCTACCGTAAGGGGATGCACGGCTATACGCCAGATTGTCGGAGGCTATCACTCGTTGGTCTCCGATATCAGGGGAGGGCCCCTAGATTACCACCATCCTAATGAGGCCAAGCTGAAAATTAATATGGAGGAAGCGAGAGAAGAAGAAATGAGAGCGAATCAGAAACTGCAGGCGGTTGTGACTGAGGCAAAAAACATAGCCAAGCGAAGATGTAGGTAGGACAAAATGAGGTCGAGATCTCCACTAGGACTACGAAACGTTGTCAGGCGGCCACAAGCAGTGCGCCGCCTGAAATCTGGGGTTTAGGGTCTTAGGTTCAAAGACAAATCCGTGTTTTGACGGTACTCCGGGTAGACCAGGCAGCAAAATTAGGGGAGCTTAGAGCACCCCTGATTTTGGGCACGCTGAACTTTTCAAGCAACCCTCAAAGACGACGAGATGAGTGACCGCACTAGGCGCGAGCTGGGCTGAAATGAAGCCTCAAACATTTAGTTAAATTTAATATCCAAATTAAAAATGGAAAAAAGAATTAAAGATAAAAGAAAAGAAGGGTAAAGCRAAATACTCATTGATTTATTTAAAATCTTCGATKATTAACTTTTGATATGAACACCCTAAATTATTGATTTTWCTGACAATAAAAATTAAAAACATGAAAAATAATCAAAAGAGACAAAAGAGAAAAGAAACAAAGAATTTTCGTTATCTAATTGGATTCCATCGGAAGTTGTTTTTGATGGATTCGCCTTTGTTMTCGATATTTTTGATAAGTAAATCAAGAAGTAGGAGAAGCAATTAAATAGGAAAAGATGAGAGAAAAACCAAGATTGTTAACTGACTGGCGTAGTTTGGCTCCAATTATCCGCGATCGGAATTACCCCCGGATTAATCGTTTATTCTAATTCTGATGATTTTCGCTATACTRTGATGATTGGGATTTGTACCCATGGCCTGCCTAAATCTCCCTGATTTCCGACTTTACCGTAACCAGTGTGCTATAAGTGCGGGATAGACAGATGTGGGGCGTTACCGCTATGTTGTTTAATTGTGCCCCGCCCCCTTTTCTCCCCGCTTGAGTTTGAACATGTGGATCGGGAGGCTCGATACTATTACGGGATTCAGACATTCTATGGTATTTGGCACATTTCATGCATGGTATTGCCCCGACATCAATGTGGCACACGCCTGGGAGTCATCCTTTGGTTCGGTTTGGATGCGACAGTCTGGTTCGCGCACGTTCGGAACTATTACGGCACCGCGGCATTCTTCGATATTCGACATGTTACAGGTTCGGAATTGGGTCAGCATCGACATCGTAAGATATTCTCAGGTTCGGATTTGTTTCTGCATTGGCACGGTACAGCTGTTTTTTCGAAGTTGGTACTTCCCGACGTGACACTCCAGTCGGGTTTGAGGCTGTTGCAGTTCAAGCTAGTAATTTTCAGCCTCGATATTAGTATGGTGTCACCATGCGTTGTTACGGTTCAAATGGATATTATATTTTTTCTGCCTCGGCTGACACGATACAGCCACCAGAGCAGCACTGGAACAGGCTCCTATGAGTCGAAGGTATCCCTTGRCATGACCGAGTATGGGGSTCGGATCCACATCAGGGTTGGTGTGGTTCATTTGTCTGGGGCACAGTGTTGATTCCAACGGTACGATCATTGGGACAACACTGGTATGGCCACTGAGACGGAAACCTATGATGGCCGGTTGGTGTCGGTACAGCTCATGGGCTGCTTGAAGAGGGTTCTGATCTGATTCGGGACTGCTGCGGGTCATAAAATTACCACGGGTACGGCACATACGCCCTTTGGTTTGGTTGGTGTGGTATTATGACCAAAACTGCTATGACTCGGCACGGGCCACTGTGAATCAGGCTTGCTACTTTGGTACGGTGACTGGTTCGGGGTGACGCAGCTACGGTTGTTGATTCGGGAAGTGGTCTAACAGACCCTGGCATTGTGACTCGAAGGCCCAGGGCTGCTCACTCTACTACTGGGACCACTTGCTTTGATTTCTCGTGAACAGATTTATGCCACCCTTGGCACCAACCAGGGGAACTGCTGCTGTGAGGAAAAATTGGACCTGGCTCGAAGGGCCTGATAAGGTTGGTACCGAGAGTACCGGACCTGTATTTTTTAAATGGACCGAAGGACGCTGCGGAGATTGAGCTGTGAATGGCCAGCACCACTACGGGATATAGTCTGGTCCAGCCGAGCGCACAGAAAGGTTTTTTTTGGCAGTGTGCTAGGCGTACACAGCCCACCACCGGCTCGACTGTCCAGCGAGAGAGGGGAATATTTGTGCGCTGGAACGGGGGCGCGCCCGGCGTCCATGGTGTACTCAAGCAAAGGGCCCGGATGAAGGGGGTGCGCCAGGTGTGCCCAGCCTACATTGAGCGTGATCTGGACATGCCATGGGGAGAGCAGCTGGCCGGGAAGACCATACCCAGAGCATGCTCGCTGAGTGGGGGATGGCAAAGGCGCGCATGCAGACGAAGTGTGGAAGATTTGGCGCATGCCCGGTGTACCCTGCCCACTCTAGCGTCGCGATGCGAGATTGAACAACCCTTTCGGGAAAGTTGGGCATGGAGAAGAGGCGCTGACTCGAGGAACGACGAGCAACGGAGGGAAACAGAACTTGAGGCCTGACACATCCTGTGTGCCTCGTGCCCGAAAGTGTCGAACGGGGGGGGAAACAAATTCAGAGTGTGCGAGGAGGCGCGTGCCTGGTGTTCCTTGCCTGTCTCTGGAACTCGGGACAGGAAACAGATGATTAATGAGTATATGTGCGGAGGGGAAAGTTCAGAGTGGAGCAGGAGGAGAAGGGCAGAAGAAGGTGTGCCTGGTGCACGCCGTGCTACTGACGCAATAATTAAGCGAGATAAGGAGAGGGTACCAAACAGCCAGTAACACTCATCCGGCAATCGAGTATTCCTAGTATCCCTGCGTATGACGGGAGCAGCCAGGATCATTGATCTGGCAATTGGACATTACTAGTATTTCCGCTATTGGTCAGACCTGTCCTCGGAGATCAGACTGTCAAGCATTCCCCCTCATGACGGGATCTGTCAGTCTGCTCACGAGGCAATCAATCGACCCTGCTGTTGAGGGGATCTGACACTTCGGAGTCGAGGGATCCTGCTGCTGGTGAGACCGGACACTTTACGGATTAGACAATCGGACGTTCTCTCTATTGTGGGACTAGCTACTTTCAACAGTCAGCAGCAACATGAGTGAGAGCAACAGTTATTTTCAGCTGGTGATAGAATCTGCCATCCCGCTAGCAGGATTACCCGGTCACTGATGAGATCAGATATTTCTGCAGTGGAAACCGCACTCATACACCTGTTTTACGATGAGAAACCATTCGCTGACCCGAGAA
>BFEA01000466.1:1168437-1179963 GCA_003427395.1 Chara braunii | reverse complement strand
ACAGGATGAACAACACACCCGTCAACAGGTAAGTCTCCAACCCCGCGGCTGGGCCCGCACTACTTCCATCGATTGGATGAGCAAAATCGAATGAATCTTCCGTTCGAACATGGAAAGCAGGATGAGCCAGCAACGGCAAGCTGACCGGGCGAAAGGCGAAGCAGCACAACAACAGAATGGCAAGCCGGCGGGCGAGCGGGAGCAGAAGGAGAATCACCACGAGAGCGGGCAGGCGCAAGACGGAGGGGCAATGGACCCAATGGCCGCAAAGAAGGCCTCCCCAGCGTGCCCCCCGTGATCACCAAATGAAATTAAATAGGTCGTCGCTTTGCGGCGGTAACAGTCAGCGCTGCGCCTCGTCAGTTCATAGGCCCGATGGTCGGCAGGCCTCTCCAGCCTGCACAAGTTCGTAGGCCTGACGGTCGGCAGGCCTCCCCAGCCCGCCCCAGTCCCGACGGTTGGCAGACCTTCCCAGCCCCCGCAAGTTCGCAAGTTCGTAGGCCCGACGGTGGGGAATTTCATATCTCTTGTCTTCTTGGACCCGGGCCCACCACCTGAGATCCCAAACCTGGACACCGGGCCTCGCGCCGGCGTCATGCGAGACCCGGCTTTTCCTTCAGTAGTATGTAGATAATAATAAAGCAGTACATTGCAAACACATCACTTATTCCCCAGGGGCTAGGTCCCAGTTGCACGGATCAAGTGATATGTTCACCGTAGATAGCAAAGATCAATGGCCACAATATCTACATCCGTGCAGGTGGGACCTTGCCCCAGGAATGTTGGGATTCTTGTCACAAAGATTTGTCCCCGCTTGAAATCTACGACGCGCCAGGTAACGCAGTCGCCGAGCGGGGGAGGCTTGCCGTTGATAAATCGGATCGGCGGCCCACTTTTCGTTTTGCGCCTCCGACAGCGCCCGTTGTCGACATATGGGAAAGGTACTGGTTGGTTACCATTTGCCACAGTATTCTGATACATTCTTGAAAGGCAACCCTAAACCAGCAGTCCCCTTGGAAATTGAAAAAATCACACTCCTGTGAGTGTGCCATCTAGCAAGAAGGGGAGGGAAGAGGAAAGCAAGGGCCTCGGCTTACCAGCCTCCAGAGGTTCGCGACGACACACAAAAAAATCATAGTGCAAAACCTTTGCTACCAACATTTTGCATACGCCACCTTTGATGTTTTTCAAAGAAAAGTCTGCAAAACTAGCATTTCGTTTTTGTTTGTTTGTTTGTTTGTTTGTTTGTTTTTCGCTTGATGAAAGCGAGCTTCAAAATTTTCAACCACAGGAGGTGGCATATTACGATGGAAGGGCACTGTGGTTGGATCATCCTCCAATGAGCATATGCTGATGTGGACGTAAAAGTGACTATATATATTTTTGACCACAAAGGATTAAGATGAACATATGGCGTCCTAGCAGAGGTCATCCGGGCAAACATACTGAAAGCCAGCAAAAACTGGCAGAGACTATGGCAACGACCCCTGACCAGGCGGCCAGGAAGAAAATACTACGGACCTTTGTGGAAAACTGGATCAACCCGCACCAAAAACTGGGCGTGGTGCAGGAAAATGGAAAGATATTGTGGAAAAACTGTGTGGCACAGGACCACCGCTGGATTTATAGACCGGCAGAATGCTTTCCTACGCCACTGCCAAGTCGGACTACAGGCACAATGGCAGAAGGGAGCCTGAGTCCCAGGCGACAGGATCGCATCCAGCACACTGCATCCCCCCCGGCTGGCCCTTCCGCCTCCCCCTTGCCATGGCCCCTCCCTTTCCCGCCCTGCCGACCTACACCGGTCCCTTCGCCCCTCCCAGTTGACTTGCCCCCCCCGACCCCAACACCCCCTTCCCCGATCCCAACCTGCCGCCCTCCCGTTACACCTTCCCCGCCCCCTCCCCTTCCGACGACCTCCCCCCCCTGCACTCCATCCCCCCCCTCCTCCGTCCCCTCCGCTTCCCCCACTGACAAAACCCCCTCCCCTCACGCTGTCTCCCTCCCTCCCTCCCTATCTGCCCTGCTCCCCACCTCCGCCTGCCTCTCTCCCGATCCCAGACCCTCCCCACCGGGTGGCCAGCCGACTCACATCGTAAGCACATGAGCAACTTCCAGCAACAACAGACAACAACAACAACCATACAATGTCTTCTCAGAATCTGATCAATGACAATACGACCGCCCTGCGCCGGACCCTGTCTCTTATACACATCTAGATGTGTATAAGAGACAGTCCCAGACCCTCCCCACCGGGTGGCCAGCCGACTCACATCGTAAGCACATGAGCAACTTCCAGCAACAACAGACAACAACAACAACCATACAATGTCTTCTCAGAATCTGATCAATGACAATACGACCGCCCTGCGCCGGACCCGAGCAGTAATGGTGGTGAGCACGGCTCCCCCCCAGTACAGGGGCTGGGGGGACCTGTGCTGACCACACAACTCAGAACAACATGACCAAGGGGTGCATTGCTGTAGATGGGACCAATAAAAGCAGCAGTGGGTTCAGAAAGGAAGTAGGTAAGGATACAGAGTTCGGGACAGGGAGGACGCAAGAAATGGCAACACAGTCAGCCCCGCATCTCACAACGGTCTAATCTGCTTAGCAGCTGAGCGTACACCTGGTCAGGCAGTTGCACGGGCATAATCTCTCCCTACAGAGTCAGCTGCACTGCACCGCATTGCTTTGCAACACGTTCCACCCATGGTAGATCTTTATGCTCTCAAGATTACGAATGTCATGCAAGGGTTTAACAAGGGCTTAAAGGGCGTCAAGGACCGGACAGGGAAACACTGAACAGGGGGGCTGCCGAACAGGGCTGGGTTAATGATAAAGGGGACTCCTAGATGGGTTGGGTGTTACTAGCAGCTCCATGGGACAATCAAAGCCCCGGGTAGCTGACAGAAATGACCGCAGGCACAGAAACAGACAACAATCCCCGTGATTCATGATATTTTAAATGGGATGCTGGACCCGGTTTTCAGCAGGTGCCGCTGCCCACCAATAGAAAAAGCAGCCCAATAGGTAAAAAAAAAAAGCCAAAACATACGTCGTTCCAAAAAAACATATGGCGTCCCTGGGATGTAATATGAGTCGTCATCCAAAAACTGAGCAAAGCCCGTGTCAAAAAAATCCTCAATTTTGTCACACGAAAAGAAAAAATTCCTTAGTTAACAAAATGCCAGCTGCAAGTAAAAATCTGGAAAAATAATCTGCTGTTTCCTTTTTCCTATTTTTTCAACTTTTTAGTAGGACTGCCGGTTCTTTGCTTGAGGCTCCAACTTGAAAGAAGAAGTCAAGTAAGCATTGCAGTACACTCATTTTTGTGTCCATTTATGAAGTGACGTGGAACTCGTGGCGAACGGTGACACACCCATCCGTCTGCTGCGCATATTTGCAGATTAGCCCATACATTGGCCGCGGGGTGTTGTCGTTAACGCCCCGCAATTTCTGGAGGCCCTGGGTACCCGACCTGGAAGGCTGGCGCCACCAGCCAAAACGTTTTTTCTTGGTTGCGCTGGCGGGTCGGCACGAAAAGGCGCGCAGGCCGTTTTCAGGCTCGCCATTGATAGCTGGGTCTAGTACTGGTGGTTTAAGGGGTGTGTGTGTGTGTGTGTGTGTGTGTGTGTGTGTGTGTGTGTGTGTTCTGGTTCTACCTGTTGGCTGGTCAGCCTTCTGCTGCAATTTCAGAGTCTTTTCCCCTTTTGGCTGCTGCTCATTGCCCCCTTCATGAGGGTCTCCATGCAATTAAACAACCAGTCGTAGTTACGGATCCGTACATCTGGGCCTAAGCCCTCCTCCGTGCAAAGCACAGCTTCAAACCAACTACCTCGGCCTCGAGAGCCAAGTCTCTTAGCCACTACAGCCAGGACAGAGTGCTCAAACGTGGAACCATACCGGTCGTGATTGCCACCCCACCCTTGCAAGGCTGTAGTGTCCAACTTGACGCACACCACACTCAACAGCCACGGACACAGCAATTCTCGCACACTTCGCTCCAATCAATACGTAACCCTCACTGGTACTTAGCCCAGTCACTTCTCCGGGATACCTTATGCTGTGCTGCCCGACGGGAGCCTCCCACAGTTATGGATCCATTCATCTACCTTCACCCCATATATTTTCCGCGGGCCCCTCACCGCAACTTTCAGAGACCTGAAACGAAACGGAACGAGGGCTGCCGATGAAATTTCCCAAACGGTGGCCCACCGGCGGTGAGGGGCCCGGGTACCTCACCGCCTATTGTTTTTTGAGCGGGGAAAGGTACTAGTGGTTTAACCAAGGGACCAACTTGCCATTCCCTTTGCCCAGATGTCCAGGAACCATCTCAGGGGCTACTCACAGTAGGACTTTTTCTACTAAGCTCTGGACTTCATCGTGGTCAGATTCATCCAGGTATATGCGTAATTGCGGTCGGATACATTTAGGAAAGCACTATTGTCAGTATTCCCTCAGAGACTTAATGTAAGAGCTTCTCCCACCTTTCCTTCCCGTCTTCACCCAACAATATAACACCCATGCGCCCGGGCGTCGTATACGAACATAGTAAATTGGTAACCTTGTCAGTAGGGCCCAAATATTGCAAAAAAAAACTAAGAAAAAAGTATTGCTCTATCCATGCCGGTTTTCCTTTTCCCGACTGCCACATAGTTTTGGTGCTCATCGTTCAAAACGAAGCATTTAGAAGTTAAAAAAAAGTCCAAAAGACACAATCCCCAATCAGTTCGCTCTGTCCACAATCTTTCAATCCTTGCACAATTTTTGCTCCTCATCGCTACCCGCAGGGGCCATCATGATAAAAAGGGCCTCGCTGCACTACTCTTGCAATGCACAAAAGACAAAAATCATGGTGGTGCATCTTTCCATATTCTAGCGGAAGATTCACTCTCGTTTTGCACATTTCGAGAGTAGTGCAGCGAGGCCCAAAGTTTTGCACGTCCTTCCCGGTTCCTGGCCATATCGGTTACCAAATTTCAGAGTGTCGACTCTGTCGAGGGGTTTTGGTGTTTTTTTTTTTTTATCCACCACTACCTTGCAGCGAAAATCCAGCATTGCGTAAAGTCTCTGAGGATCCCAAACAGCTCGCCGGTCGCTGGCTAGGGCGAGCGGCCGTACTTTTTTGTGGTTTCCTGCTGATCGAACATTGCTTATACAATTTTCACTGGTTCGGAGAAAGCACTTAAAAACCAAGTACGAATAAGCGTGTAGTTGTCCTGTAGACATAACTGTGTAAGTACTCCAAGACGACGAGGTGCCAAACGACTCCGTCGATATGAGCTCTTGCGAGTCCTCAGCCTCTCTTATCCCCCCCGGCGTACCTTTGATCGATTGAGCGCAAGCCCTTCCACATGGGTGCCCAGGACGATATATTGGGAGTCCTCAGTCTCTTAACCCCCCCCCCCCCCCGGCGTACCTTTGATCCGTTGAGCAAGAGCCCATCCACACGCCCCCCCCGGATCACTAATGACGGCTTGACACCAGACGCATCGAAACACTCGTTCGAGATTTCATCTTCATGGAAGGTTAAAGAAAAAACAAAAAGAAAAGAGAGAGATCCCTGTGAATACTGTCCAACAGCAGCTCCTGCTAACGATCATTTGAGATTGTCTTTGTGGAAGCCAATGAAAGGTAAAGAGTTCAAAACCGCCCTGCGAAGTGCGTGGACAATCTCAAATGATCGTTAGCAGGACCTGCTGCTTCAACTCGGAGACAGTTTTCACGGGGACCTCGAATGATCATTAGCAGGATCCACTGGAAGGTAAAAGGCTCCCTGCCAAAAGAGTGGAACAGCAGCTGCTGCTTCAACTCATCCCGCTTGTGGCATGTGCAGCTTTCATGCATTATATGTGTGGCTGCATCCAATTTGAAAAACGAACACAATTTTTCGGATGCTAGCAACATTTACTCTAAAAAAACTGCAATGAGCTCAGACCATACGTGGTGAGGAAAGTTCTTTTTTTTGTGTGTGTGCGTGCGTTTTTATGAACTTTTTGGACCATTTTTTTTCTCGACTTACGCATGTCACCCTTGCGCAGGGGCCATAATGCTAAGGACGCGTGTCATCCTTGCGCAGGCTTTTCTTTTTCTTTTTGTTGTTGGTTTCCTTCCGAAAAGACGTCGGTTTTATTACGGGCCAAAAAACAGGTCTCATCTCCCTCACCTTTTTTTTTTTTTTTTTTTCTTTTTTGAAGAAGAACCCGACCGGATGCTAGGTGTGCTGATATGAGCAGACACACCTAGCACCGACGAGGAGGCAGCAGCCGCTGCTGGAAATCGGGTCCAGCGTCCCTTGGATACATCTTTGTGGTGCAATGTTAGTTGGGCATATGTCCCTCACTTTTTCACCACAGCAATCCGGGCTGAGCACGGCACTCTCGGCCAGGCCCATCCTCTGCTGTGGTCTCACCAAAATCCCACCGCAAATCCCCAGTCCAGCAAAGTTTTCTACTTCTACTACTACCACTATGAAACTACCACTATGAACTCTTGACACAAAGCGCGGACAAAAGCTACTACAACATCAAGTTTCTTTCGGATCCACTCATTGAAAAATCTTAGTTGAAGAGTACTTAAGAGTAGGCTTATCAGTAAATTTTCATGTTTTCCTAGGTTTCCAGGTCGGGTGCACTGGGTACCCGAGGTGCCCGTAATGCTAGATGCTAGTCTCTGGGACTCGAGATAAGATAAGGTGCGCGGCGAAGTGTGGCTCAAATTTACCAGCTTGTAATTTGCTGACTAGAATTTGAAAACCAGTTGATCTTGAGCCCATCCAGCGTTGCACCATCTAAGCCCGGAGTTATACTACCCGGATTACCACGGATGAGTTCATAGCGGTATTATTAGGAAGGATACGCGTCCGAAACAACCTCGACAAGGTTGCAATATGGGCGCCCGGTTGGGCACCCTATGACCACTAGAAACCCATGCCCACCACAAACCCACACCCACTACAAACCCACGCCCGCTGGAGAACCACACCCACTAAAAACCCATGCCCTTTGGAAACCCACGCCAACCCACACCCACTAGAAACCCACTGACTAAAATTTGAAAACCAGTCGATCGTGAGCCCATCCAGTGTTGCTCCGTCTGAGCCCGGAGTCATATTACCAGGATTATCACGGATGAGTTCATAACAGCATATTAGGAAGGATACCCTCCGGAACAACCTCGGTATGGTTGCAATATGGGCGCCTGGTTGGGCAAGCAACCCCCCGGTCAGGTTCCCAGGTGCCGCCAGCGCTCTCAATTTTTTTTGGTGGCACGAATGGCCTCCCTGGAGGCCAACAGTTGTTTCAGCGCGGCCAACAATTTTTTGGGGGGCCAGCCGTCCCCTTTTTAACTTCGTTTTTTTTCTTTTTTCTTTTCAATCTGGATGACACCTGGTAGATACTTACCAGTGGTGTGTGTACAAAGGCTCCGACCGTAAGATTTGTCGCAATAGTATATATACTCAATCGGGAAAACGAAGTGCAAGTGTGCCTGCTCGCTTGAACACGTGGCTAGAAGGCATAAGAATGTAGATCACACCCATAACTTCCATAAGGTTATTTTATGAGTGGTGTGTGTATAAAAGTTCCAGCTGTAAGAATGCTGACGTAGATCACAATGGGAAGCAGACAGCATTTGCACCAGACAAGCAAGGCACAAGGCAAGCAGGGGAGCACGCGGCAAAACCAACAGCAGCAGAGAGAAGGCCGAGGGCATGTAGGCAATTTCAAGGAGCAAGGGGGTCGGAACGCAGAGCGCAGGGCAAACAGATTAGCAGTGGTTAAAGGATTATTGATCAGCAGTAGAATTGTCATCAAAACACTCAGTAGCGGCATGACCACAAAGGCGAGCAGCAAGGAAAGTAGCGAGGCACCGATTGAAGTGAGGACCGCATAATAGGCAGCAAGGCAACAAGGTAACGAGGCACAAGGCAGGGGGCCAGCAATGCAGCATGACACACAACAAGCAGACGGGCTAACAGGAGTACAAGTGGGGAGGCCCATGAGAACAAAAGCAACAGTGCAACCAGGCATAAGAATGGATTATTGATATATCTTTATTTTTTAGATTTATCATTTATTATTATATGAATTATTTGAATTTATTTCTATTTTATAATATATATAGTCAAACAGAGCTGCCCAGTAAACCATGGGCGGAGAGGGAGAAGAGGACAACAAACGAGGGGTATATGTTATATACAATATTTACTACTGTGATTTTTTGTTTTAATATCCAAATTTACTTTCTTTTATAACTTCTTTTTTCAAATTAAAAACATTCATAATATCATATTGTATTATTGATATGTTTTCATACAATAACAAATAAACCATTCATATTACAAGGAACACATGGGTAGGCAGCAAGGCAACAATGCACAAGGCGCAAGGCGAGGGGCAGCAAGGCAGTGTGGCGCTCGACAAGCAGAAAGGCTAACAGCAGTACAAGTGGGCAGGCACACAACAACAAAAGCAACAACGCGACAAGGCAGGCAGCAAAAGTGGTGAGGTAAGCAGCAGGGAACTGAGATACAGACAAAACCAGCAAAAGGGCAAGCAGAGAGGCAGTCCAAGCAGCAAGGCAACTTCAAAAAAAAAAAAAGAAAAAAACAGTAGCAAGGCAACGTAAGACAACGTAGAGCAGCAGCGGTGGCAGGAAGGTCAGCAGCACAATAACATATCCCTTTTTTTTTTTTTCTTTTTTTTTTTCCCCAAGGTGACCTGGCAGGCAAAGTCGCAAGGGCAACCAGCAAGGCAAAAGACACCCGACAAACAGCTCGCCGGCTTAAAGTGAGTCGTGTCCATCTCGCTGCCGGAGGCTTTCTGCGACACATCCGAATCTGGATGGTCGCACTCGAAGAAAGAGTCGCGCCTGTCCCTCGGGACATCCGTTACAATTGGAACGATACAGAGACTGAAGATCAGCATGGCCCATGCGCTTTCAAGGATGACACGCATAAATCGAGAAATGGTCCAAAAAAAGAAAGAGTCACGCCTAGACGGCCGTAGCAAGTGCTCTCCGCACTGGCGATGTGTTTGATGGAGTGGAAAGAAAGGTACAAGGGGCGTCTTTGCTTTGGATGGATGTCTGAGTGGTTGAAGGTATCAGTCTTGAAAACTGACATATTACAAAATATTGGGGGTTCGAATCCCTCTCCATCCGTTCATGTATGTTAATGTACGGATAATGAATTCAGTATTGAAAATGATTATCGAGGAAGCTCGAATTGGTCCGAGAAAAGAAAGAGTCGCGCCTAGACGGCCGTAGCAAGTGCTCTCCGAGAGATGGTCGCCCATCACACGGCTCTCCAACTCAAGTTGCGCATGGCAGGCAAACAGACAGGCGCATCAACCCGAGTGGCGGCAAGGCAACAGTGCATAAACCACGTGGGCAGGGGGACAGAACAGCAAAAAGCACGCCAACAGGCAGAAAGCAGACACAAGGCCGGACTCAACTAACTGGCAGCAAAGACAGGCATCACTAAAGGCCGCACATGGGCATCACGAACACMCCMCCCCGCCGTAGTGTTGAAGGAAGGGTGGATGGACTAGTTCACAGCCACACAGACGGTAAGGACAGAGCGTCGGAGGGAAGGATGAATGGAGTGGGGGAGGGGTCAATCAGCCAACAGACGGGCAGACCAACAGAGACCGACAGGAGGTTAATGTCCGGCGAGAGACCAACACACGAGTGAGTGAGTGAGGGAGGGAGAATGGGGCAGGCAGAAAGCTGGTTGGGTAAAATGACAAACAGAGCAAAGAAGAGAGAGGGAGGCAGGACAAGAGGGACATGCAGACAGGCAGGTGCGCAGCCAACAGATGAGCACACACACAGGCAGGCAGGCAGACAGATATATATTCATTGTCAATTTGTCATTCAAAATTCTAGACGAGAAACAAAGCCATGCATTGACGGGCATTGGCGACACAGCGCAGGTGTAACAGCCTAACCACAGCCTAACCACAGCCTAACCACAGTTGCAGGAGCTTCAGAGAGGGAAGAAAACATCTCAGAAATGATTGCAAATTTGAAATACATGGCCCCGTGCGCACATTGACAGGCTCTACTCCAAGCAATGCATTTCAACCGAAGGCGATTATTCAAAAATAGTACAGCAAGTGGGGCTCATTTGTGCAGCTAAAGGAGGGGAGTAAACATTTACAACCAGCTGTGGCACGCATTGGCGGCACAGCGCAGTGGCAACAGCCTAACCACAGTTGCAGGAGCTTGAGAGAGAGAGAGAGAGAGAGAGAGAGAGAGAGAGAGAGAGAGAGAGAGAGAGAGAGAGAGAGAGAATCTCGAAGCGCTGCTGTACAGGGCTGCGCGCACGTTCTCTGCCATCTAAAACCACCGGCAATACCATGCAAGCCAAGGTGATTATCGAAAAATAGTACAGCAAGTGGGGCTCATCTGAGCAGCTGAAGGAGGACACTGGGTAGACATTTACATCCAGCTGTGGACTCTACATCACTCACAACGAGGCAACTGCCCTCCACATAAGTGGCAAGCAGAACATCCCTAGAAAATGATTATAAACACAGTCGAGAAAACCGCTAGAGTGGTTGTAGCACTTGTGGCTCCATACGTGGGTCGACTCATCTTCTCCTCCTGTGAACACCAACACCCCCAATTAACTCCCCCAATACCTTCCTTTCTGTAGCACTTGTGGGTCCATGCGCGTGTCGACTGATCTTCTCCTCCTGTGAACACCAACACCCCCAATTGACTCACCCAATACCTTCCTTTCGGTAGCGCTTGTGGCTCAATACCTCGGTCGACTTATCTTCTCCTCCCGTGAACACCAACACCCCCACTTAACTCACCCAACACCTTCCATTCTGAAACACACACACAGACACACACATACACATACACACCACCACCTTCTGCTGGATCACAGTAATTACGGCCGTTGCCCCGTAAAGAACATACGGTCATTTAGCCTGCATCTGGTCCAAACTTTCAGTCCAGATGCAGCGAAAATAACCGTTGTTCTTTCTGGCGAAGACGGTAGGCATGGAAAGTAGTGACGGCACACCAGCTCCTCACTGCACCTGTGCTACTGCTTCTGGCTCTTTGTCGAGGTAGTCCTCCCTGCAGGGGATGGGGTGTGGAAAGAGACGAGTCAGCACGCATGTGCGCACCCACACCCACACAAGCACAAAAAAGAAGAGTGAGCGAGAAACAGAGACAGAGAGAGGTTCTCAAGCACATGCACACATGTGCAGAAAAGACGCACAAACATGCAAAACACGAACAGACGGAGGTCCACGGACACAGACATGGAAATCGCACACAACAGAAATACCCACAAATACACATGAGCAAGAATTAGTACAGCCGCTACAGTGTGTAGATAGACATGTACATCATTATCGCGTTTCTTCATGCAAAATCAACACTGTTTCGCCACTCTTCCTTAGAGGAACAAAGCGGCTGTCATGTAATGCAATCCCCAAACGACACAGTGCCATGGAAGGGATGCACGCGCTCAACCAAACAAAACCGAAGCCCTTCTTGACC
>BFEA01000466.1:1156229-1166692 GCA_003427395.1 Chara braunii | reverse complement strand
GGTAAGGCAGAAGGGGGGGGGGGGGGTGGCAGAAGGGGGGGCCTAAGTTGAAGTCAGTCCTCGATTCTTCCAAGTCTGGTGGCAGCAGTTCTTTCCATTTCTTTCCCTGTTTCCGAGAGGGCATAGAAAAAAAAGCAGGACATTGACGAAATCAACATCGCCAAGGGCAATTGCCGGTGTTAACATTTTCAGCCTTTTTTCTTTGATCTGCCTTATGTTTTGCTTTTTGCTTTGATGTGTGTTTTGTGTGTTTTGCTTTCACTGTTCCTGTTTTTAAAACTTCTTACCCTTTTCTCATTGGTTTCACAGTATACATTTTGTAGTTGCTAGGGGAGGGTGCAACGTGGCAACTTCGGAGCGAGAGAGCAGCTGTTGCGGTGGGGACCACCACGGAGTGTTTCTGCTTTTTTTGATTGCTTGGGTCGCGTACATTCTCGAGGAAAATGTGGAAACTAGAAATTGTCTTACACCGCGAAACTGCCCCGGTGGGCCCCCTCTGACTTAGGCCGATGATGCCTTTCTCGAAGGGGGACCTACTGATTAACTTTTGCACGGGACGCCGGGCCCGTTTCCCCACTTTTAAAAAAAGAAAAAAAAAAGAAAAAGGACAAAAAGAGAGGGAAAAAATAGAAGAAAATGGAAAAAAGAAAAAAAAAAAGAAAAACAAGAAAAAATTCCAGTCTTTTACCCGAGAACTGAAACCACCATGTGTGTGTGGGCCGGTGCTGTAATCAGAATCCGATGGGTGCTGACAAACGTCTAGCCCTCAGATTTCCCAGGGTGGCACTACGTCATCATCGAAAAGTTGTTTAAATAAAAAAAGTGGGGCGTTTCCTTTTTTTTTTTTCCCTTCATTTTTCTTTTTCCTTTTTTTTTCACAGGCTTGAGATAGATATCATGCTCAGTCGCCCCAGGTAACTGACAATGACCCCCTTTTTTTTTCTTTTTTCTTAATGATCCGGTTCCGTTCCATTGGAATTCGAACTCAGGTCTGAATTTCGAAAGTTCATAGGTGTACCAACTGAGCTAGGCCAGTTGGTCGTGGGGCATTTTCGATCAAAATGCCTACGGGTGGATTTGCCCTTCCAACCCTGTTCCAAATATATTATAAATAATAAATATGTATTTAATATTTTATGTCTTCATGCACAATCCTGGCAGGTTGCTTGCCTGGTCGCTAAAAATGGCACACACCTACAACTCCGGCCCACATGTCAGAACTTCAGATCCTGTCTAATACCATAATGATAGGGAAAGACAGGAGCTAGGACAGTCCGGACTTGTCGGTGGGCACTAGCATGCCTAGCCTTGGTGCCTGTACCTTCTATTCGGTCCAAGTCACCCTCCAAGATGGTAGGATGATAGTCCTGAGTTGTTTACACTAAGGGACGATAATGCGAGGATGGTTGGGGAGGTGGCATTCTTTGGGGGCCTGACGCAGTTGGGCTGCCGTTGATGAATTTCATCAGTGGCAATGTTGCGTTTCCAGCCTCTGAAACTCACAGTGACGGACCCGCGGCCGATGTATGAGAAACCCCACCGTCCTAAATTCTGGGGGACCGGTAGCACAGGTTTATGAGGGCTACTGGTGGGGAGAACCGGCATAGTGGCAAAAATGGAAAATGCATCAAATTGCCGCCGCAATTGATTTCGTGGTTGAAACAATTTTTCTAATTTAAAAAAATATTGAATTAAAAAACACACATTTTTCTTGCGAAGATCACGACAGAATTTACAAACCTTCCAATTTTCAGATCTCTCCACGTATTAAAAAAAAAGAGCAGGGTGCAAGGAGGGAAACAAGGTATCAGTCAATGCCAGACCACACGGAATCCAGAAATGGGCATGGCAGCCCGCCCAAGATTAACTGGCACGCCAAGCGTCTCCAGATAGTAAGCTGGAATGTCAACGGTGTAGGAAACATTCTAGCCGAAGAAGACGAAATCAGGACGGGCCTGGTGGGGAAAGACCATCCCAGACCCGATCTGATACTTCTCCAGAAGACCCATCTGTTCAATCTGAATAATCATACCAGAATACAGCAACGGATGGAGAGAACAGCAGGGGGATGTGCATTCACACTATGGTCCAACAAAGATGGCCAAAGCAAAAAAGGGACTGCACTCCTCATACCAAGAACATCCAAGATTCTGACTGAAGGCCAGATCTTGAACAGCGAGGGTGACAGCGAGGAAGGCAGATGGTCATGGTTAGACATAAGATGGCAAGAAGAGGGCCTGAGAATTCTCAACCTATATGCACCTAACACTGAACCCAGAAGACTGACCCAACCGGTAATCATAGCAGGAGACTGGAACACGATCTTGGACCGGATCTCAAGAACAGTACTGATGGGTCCCACAAGAGCGGGAACCCGGATATGAAATCTGATGAAATAATTTGAACTCGTCGATCCGCTCAAGCACACTGCATCCGGATAAAAAAAGTCGTCCTGGATAAAAAAAGAACCAAGCCAATCGAACATCACTGTGACTACATCCACATATCTGAGAGCTTACAAGGCGCAGTCAAAGAAGCTGAAATCTGTTCATCTGCAGCTTTCAAAGGACTGGACCATACACTCATTCAATTGCTGCTCAAATTCAATTCACCAGTCCAAACAGGTCAGGGATTTTTCAGGCTGAACAACTCCCTCTTAACAACCGAGAGGCTGTCGACTGCTGTCAAAGAAAACTGGTCCTTCCATAAACAGCAAAACTGGTCCTTCCATAAACAGCGAGATTTCATATAGACAAATAGATACCAATGGTTCATAGACAGTTACGCGGAACTAACACAAATAGTATCAGCAGAATCACGAGGCATAGCTGGAGACCGCAAGAGGAGAAGGGAGGAACTCCAATTCGCCATCTCAATCACATAATCTAACCTGGCAGAGGACCCCTCTAGCGAGTTCTACTAGGAACTACTAGCTGATACCAAAGACGAACTAAACGAATGGAGAGGATGGGAGCTGAGAGGACTGCAACTACGCGCAAGTATGACGGACCACACACTCAACGAATCCATGACCGAAGTCTTATTCTCCAGAATCAAAGTGAATGCAAGGAATAACATGATAGAGGGTCTAATAGCCATGGCATTCCACGCAAACCTATACACAAAATCAAACACACCCTCAACCCCGACCACAGTGAACTTAGCAGCCCCTCAACTCATGCTGTCATACCTTTGACAAAACGATATCGACAACCCAAGCGGAAGGCCTAGACAAGCCCCTAACCCTAGCTGAGCTACACAGCATTGACCCATATGGGAAATGACAAAGCTTCGAGCATTGACGGCCTCTCAAAAGAAAATTGGAGCTGCTTCTGGCCGACCCTAGGAGAGAACCTGCTCGAGTTTTTCAACGACAGTAGGCAAAAAGGAGGCCTAGGCAATGAACTAAGCACCAATGTGATATCATTGCTGCATAAGAAAGGAGACAAAGATGACCTAGAGAACTACAGACCCATATCTCTACTCATCCTTGCCAAATAGAATCACAAAACTAACGAACAAATGCTTTCACATCGACCAAGCAGGCTTTATCCCCGACTGGGTACTAGACAACGTGATGACGCTGAATGAGGCAGCAAAGAAGATCACAGAAAAACGAATGAAGGCTGCAATCCTGTTTTTTGACTTCGAAAAGACCTACGACCAAGTCAATCGGGATTTTCTCCACGCCTGCGTGGAGAAAATGGCGTGGAGAAAATGGGGGTAGGCCCGAACTTTAGAGAATGGTGAAAGCCCTAAATTCAGACGCAACAGTCAGAGTCCAACTCAATAGGATCCCATCGGAGACCTACCCGATATCAAGATTGGTCAAACAAGGCGACCCATTGGCTCTGCCCATATTACTCTTCATTATGGAAGCCATAGCTTCCTTCATTCGAAAAGGACCTTCTATCGACCGCCTTACTGAACGCAACTTCAATCCATTCACACTGACATAAAAAATGAAGGTCAATTGGGGAAAAACCGAAGGTTGGTGGCTAGCAAACGGCACCCCTCCCCAACCAACCGATACAGCCACACCCATGTCTTGGATGACGGGAGATCAAGCCTACGTTTCCTTGGTATTGTGGTTAACAAGGACGGGGAATGGCCTGGAATGGGTCAGAACCTAGTTGCCAGGGCAATCACCCACTTGGCCCCATGCAAAAATGTTCAGGCTTCATTAATCCGACGAGCCCTACGAATTAACACGACAATCTTCTCCACATTGTGGTACATGGCTTCCATCTGGTCTCCCCCTGACAAGGACCTCAAGATGTTAAACAACAAGCTGAGATGTTATCTATGAACAGGAGATCCCAATAGGACCACATGTATCAACAGGGTAGCATGTGAACCACATTATTAGGACACCACAGGAGGGGGGCCTTAGGCTAATTGACCCCAAACAGGAGTCCATAGCACTGTAGATGAAATGGGTCATCAGATCCTGATCATACAATTTTTGTTCATGGACCCAGATGGCTCTAGACAACAACAGAAACTTGACACCTATTAACTCCCCCCCGAATATGAGAGGCCTCTTCTGGCTAATGGCAAAGGACTGGACAATCAAATCAGGCAGACCTCGTAGAAGAAACCCAGCACGGCCCATCACACCCCCCACCCAAACAACTCTCTCTTACAAAAGCCCCACCATCAATGCTTGGAGCAGAATGATGCCAAGCAAACACGGTACACCAGGAAACATGGAAGAGGTTTGAGACCTCATTTCTGCAAACCTTGGATCATAAACCCTAGCGGAATGTCGAGGACACTACGCACAAGGGACCGAAGATGGCTGTCCTGGGTGGAAAAAGGGGTGTCGCAGGTGAAACACGTGGGCAGAAGATCCGAGGACGATGGTATACAGAACAAGAGCTCCAACATGATTTAAAAAGCTGCCACTCCCTTACTGAAAACCTACATTGATTCAGAAGAGCATTCCAACATAGTAGCTCTCCCTTCGAAGGAAGGATTTTTCGTGGAAGTCTGGGGATACTAATTTCTCTCTAGACTCAGCTACTTTTCCAAACTCTATTCATACCCTATCGCTAATCACAGCCTACAAGAGTTGGAATTCCTAAACAAAGAACCCCAGTGCGACATACAAGAAGCCTTCCTACTGAGAAAAGTGAGGGTCTCAAGAGGCCAGGCCCGGAAAAAATTTCCAACCGGACCTCAGCATTTCAGACCTCGAATTCGACCCGAAAGAGTGGGTCAAGAAGCAGGGTAAGTCCGGGAGAACGAGGACGATATTTGAATATGATGTGAAATTCGGTTATGAGTTGGGTTTACAGACCACAGATCCGGACCCCAGACTCGAGGGAAAATGGAGAGAGATACTGAATCTAGACCCCACGGACACTATTTCCATCCCTTGGACGAAGTACCTGTCTATTAGACTGGTTAGGATCCGAAGCATGCAGTGGCTCGTAGTGCACACATCTCTACCGGCCAACCAATGACTCCACAAGAGGAGGAAATATACGGGTCCTGACAGCTCCGAATTATTCAGATTGTGCACGGACAAGATCCCAAAAGATTTACCCCACTGCCTCCTGTATTGCACTGAAGCAGCATGGATATGGAACAAAGTGCACGACCTATGGTCCCTCCTCTTCTCATCACCCCCTCCGTCCACAACTCCTCTGAACATCCTGCTCCAATCCAACAATACTAACGATCTCAAAGGTGGTAAGGAAGTCTGGTTTCACATGCTCAAGAAGCTGGCTCTATGGGTAATCTGGAAAAGGAGGTGTACCAAGACTATCGAGGGTACCGTGGTGGCAAATGAAGAAATGTGGATTCTCCTGCTGGAATTGGTGGATATCGAGATTCGATCCAGATGGAGGGAGGTGACATCAACAACGAAAGTCAGGCCAAAAGGATTAGCCATCAAGAGACAGACTTTGGTGAGAAACAGGCTTCTACAGGGACAGATTGCAACCGTGGCAGATAACAAATTGATTTGAAAAAAGTGGCACAACACAAATCCAGCAAGGACGATGATCCCATAATGGGCAAACTGAGATTACAATTATTTGAAAGAAGTGGCACATCGCAAATCCAGCAAGGACGATGACCCAATGATGGGCAAACTGAGATTACAATCTCAACAATATAGACGACTCTCCTCTTTTCTTGCTTTACACGAACCATCTGACAAAGCCACAGTAGATTTCGAGAGGAAAAGTGGTGGGGAAAGCTGACAGTCAATCCTCCAGTTCTGGCGCAATCAATGTCGCTTAGGGTTCCTTTGGCCAGATAGAAGGAAGCGTGAGAGTGTTCACCATGTATTTCAATCCTCGACCTGCTGGTGGAAAGGAACCGGACTGACACTCCCCAAAATGGATATGGAGCCAGGACCATACAGGCCTGTTTCAACTGAAAAAAAGAAAGACTTCTCCACGTATTATTTTGAGCGTGAAAAATCACGAAAGTTGAAAATGAAACTACTTGGTGCGACATTTATGTCACGGTCTAAAATGGTTTTTTGAAGAATTTTAAATATTTTTCATGGGAAGATCACAACCAAACCTACAGACCCTCCAATTTCTAGAGTTTTTTAGTGCGTAGTCTGAGTGCAAAAAATGGCAGAAGTTGGGGTACCTTTTCCGTTGGCCCACATGGTATAGTGGCACAAATGGAAAATGCAACGAATCAGCGCAGCATTTATTTCACGGTCTAATTTTTTCAACTTTCTGATACTTTTCCTACAAAGATCAAGATCTACAAGATCTCAAATTTTCAGATCCTTTTGTAAAGTCTTATGAGCGCTACTTCAAAATCGCCAAAGTTGGCGCTTGAAAATTGCAGGACTGGACCCGCCTGCACCTGCCGGTTGCTGGCCCCCCGTGAAACCCGGTCCGCATGCCCAGGAAAACCGAATTTCTGACGTCGGGGGTAGTGGTGGTTTAACCAGATTCTATTCCTATTATGTTCCCCCACTACCCTCAACACATTGGGCACCAATTCGGACAAAGAAAAGGCGAGCCATGCAGCACGCATTGGAATTATATAGACTGGCCACCAGGAACACCACCAATGCTAGGGCATACTTCGCACTGCAACCTTTCAGGATGGATATGACCGCCATCCCCTTCGGAAATTCAGCACGCATGGTTCAAGTAAGGGGTTAGCAAAGTTCTCTTCATACAGTGAATCATGGGAACATACCACTGCGTCCTTCCTCTCCCTTACGATAGCTGATCCTACCTGTGCACATTTCGCTCCGCTCTGCTGTAGACTAATCGTATCTATGTTATGACCAAAACACGCACACCGCGCTACACCTACACTGCAGGTAAGGTTCCTCAACTGGTTGAGGTTAGAGATGCCTACTAGGGGTCTGTACTAGCATAAGAGGTTGCCAGGGGGGCAGCTGTGCAAGTAATTTGAGACTGATGGCACAGCAAGGGTTGCAGACGTAAACAGTACTTTACGTACCCCCCGTGGGGTTCCCACCACGGCAGCACTGTTGCAAATCATCATACAAAAATGACAAGCGATGAAAAAGTTACCTATTTTTTATAATAATTTGCCTGTTAAAAAAGTACAAAAACGTATACTTATTTAGACAAACAAAGGAGTGCCCTACCTGTACACTTTCTTTTCATGAAACCACCAGTACTTCCTAACGTCGTGCCCGTAAACAAGCCAGGTTTTAGGAAAAGTACAGGTCACTACATCCGACTAGAAATTCTACTCTTTTTTTTTTTGGGTGGCCAAGTACTGGTGGTTAAACTCATAATCCAGACCGTTCAGCCTTGGAGACATCCGTTACTCCACATGCCATGGTGAAATCTCCACCAGCGCGAGTTGAGTTTCACACATATGATGATTTTCTTTGTTAAACCACGAGTACCTCCACCAGCGTTGGGAAAATAAGGAAAAGCGCCAGTTTTCCCAAACTCCTAAAAATTCGGAGGCCGTGCCCGATGACGGCTGCTGTTGATAAATCGGATCGGCGGCTGTCGTCCAAAAAGGTTGGAGGCCCAACCAAGGCCTGCTATTTTCCCTTGCGGCAAAGGCACTAGTGGTTTAACAAGAGAATCATACTAATCATGTCCGAACACCCTTCATGTGGGCGATCCTAAGTTCAGGAAAGTTGCCTCGACCAAGAAAATTCGGCATCAACTTCCAACTTTTGCTTTTTTTTCCCCGTGTGCCGGCAAGAAGTGTGGTGTCACAGTTTCCATAGTACATGAAAATCAAAGCCATAAAAAAGACTTTCACAACGATCTGATGTAGGAAGATGACGCTGTCGCCAACTTGAAGGGTATGATGGACGGGCGTCGCATCGTGCGAGTGCGACTTACAGTGTGTGATGGACAAGCATCGCATTGTGCGAGTGCTACCAAAAAGCGATGCGTGAAAAAAATACAAATGTGTGCACCACGCAGCAAGCCCGTGCCCGGAATAATTGACCGTCAGTTGTTGCATTGTGCGAAATCGACGGCCAGTATATCAAACCCGCTCCGCCAAAAGAGCAATCTCTGAAGCTGCACGGGAATTGATGCAAGGGTCCCGTCATGGCCCCGTCTAGGAAACACGGCCTGCAATGACCTGCCCCCAGATCAACCGCCCGTGAAATCTGATGACCGGTACACTACAGCCGTCCATCATATCCGACATCCCTCACATTGCATTATGCGAAATCAACAGCCAGTATATCACACCCGCTCTGCCAAAAAAACAATCTCTGAAGCTGCACAGGAATTGATGCAAGGGTCCTCGGGGGAATTGATGCAAGGGTCCCGTAATGGCGCCGTCTAGGAAACACGGCCTGCAATGACCTGCCCTCAGATCAACCGCCCGTGAAATCCGATGACTGGCACACTACAGCCGTCCATCATATCCAACATACCTAACAGCAGAACATATACATATCTTACAACTTTCAGCGCCCGCCACAACTTCGCCCCCACAATTTTTTTTCCCCCAAAGTAAAACACAAATGACGGTGAAATTTCTTGGAATCCCGTACAAGTGGCCGGAGCTTCACAGAAGCAGCAAAAAAAAAAAAAAAAAGCGTTCACGGGGCTTTTCCTTTTTTTAAATGAAATTTAATTACTCAAAAGCATTTTGTCTATAAACACAACCAATTTCGTCTGTAAATGCGAAGAAATGCATCACGAAAAGATCAGATGCCCGGCGCTCTATTTGTGCTTTTCATTTTTTTTCGTGTTGCTTGTTCTCATCGAGCAGACAAATGCCCTGAAATTGAATGCCCAACACGGATTTTGTCTAGTTGTCTATCAACATGGCGAAACACATCATCACAAAATCTGACGCCCGATCCAGCGGCCCAGCTCAATTGGTTAGGCACCGAGTGACATTCAGGAGGTTGTGGGTTCAATCCCCATGACCACCTGGATCAAGCTTGGTGCCCACCACCTGAGATACTCACCTCGATCCCCTTAGTTGGTGTCAGTAGGCTCTTTGGCCAACACGGTTGTGAGTGTGAGTGCCGGAGAGTGTTGGCCTTGGACACTGCTGTTACTTGATAGGGGTGGGAGAAGACGAAAGGGGACGCACAGCTACTGGCAAAATGCTCGGCCTCACCGGCGGCCCCAACCCTGCACCCTAAACCACTAGGGCAAGGGGCAACATGCAATATCCCCTTCACCGTCAGAGGTAGCTATGCTTGCAGGGCTATGCTTGCAGGGGTTCAGTGTAATAGTCTTAGGGGTAGTGTTAGGTAGGTAGTGAAAAGTGATTTTGAAAGAATATAGCATATTTTTAAAAAGAAAATATCTGACGCTCGATGCACAGTTTCCTCAGTGTTGCCTTTCCTTGTTGAACGGAGAACCCTGAAATCGAGCGTCCGACATGACATCACGGGGCGTCAGAACATCCCACATTGTTCCATCTTACTGCCGCCCACAACAGCAGGAAAACAAGTACGTAGCAACCATCTAGATCCGCAAAAGGTCACAAAGAGAGCAAACGTAGGAGTTCACTGTGAGATCAAACGTAGGACACCAATATCCAAATCCACGCATAAAAAATGCACTAGACCTGACCACGGGGGATACGAATGGCCGTTGCAATGTGGTTATCTATCCATAAACTTTATGCAGGGTTGATATAAGAGAACGAGAAGAAGAAGAAGAAGAAGGAGAAGAAGAAGAAGAAGAAGAAGAAGAAGAAGAAGAAGAAGAAGAGGAAGAAGAAGAAAAGGAAGAGGAAGAAGTTGGGGCCGGAGTGGCATAAACGACATTGGTCCAAACTTCAAACTTCAAACTCGTGTATTTCTTGCCGTCTTCTACACTTCTACATTCTATTCCGCTCCATCTCCTTCTACTTCTTTGAGTTCAGCAGTTTTGCTGTCTCAAAACTGAGTTGTGCATCTGAAGTTGAGCAGTATCATACCAGATCAAAGAAATCAGACACACACACACACACACACACACACACACACACACACACACACACACACACACACACACACACACACA
>BFEA01000466.1:1091174-1102135 GCA_003427395.1 Chara braunii | reverse complement strand
AGAGAGAGAGAGAGAGAGAGAGAGAGAGAGAGAGAGAGAGAGAGAGAGAGAGAGAGAGAGAGGGGCACCATCACGACACAGCTCCAGCTTCGTCTTCGGGACATCCACACCTGCATCAAGGCGGCACCTTTCTGCAGGTTAGTACCTGGCATATATGCAGAGAGAGAGAGAAAGAGGATTTCTTTTTCTTCTTCTTTCTGTCAATCTCTCCATCGCTCCTCCTCTTCCCCTCAGGGTTCTTCTTCTTCTTCTGCTTCTGCCGCTGAGATACGAGGGAGAGAGGGATAGAGTTGGACTTCGTGAGATTCGGGCATTGCCCAGTTCAGTGACATTACGACTTCACATGGTATGAGCAGCGACATTGGGGATACATTCGACACTGGGTCCATCGGGCTATGGTGACTGATGCTCCCTATCTCCCTCTTCCGCCTTCGTCTCTTCTCCCTCTTCCTGAGTGATGATGTATACTGTCAGGTTCTGTCATTGCCCATGAAGAGTCGGATCTTGGTATTACAGTCTTCGCTGTGCTATTTTTGTATTGTCTCTGAGAGGTCGGTTCTCGGTTCTGATCGATGCCCATTAGTCATGCAATACTTTGGTATCGGAGCAGACCTCAAGACAAGGATCTGCTCATCAAGTAATCATCTTTATCTCAAATCAATTTATTGATTGCTTGATCGATTGATAGACTGATGGGTTGATTAATTGATTGATTAGTCCATCGATTGAGAAATTAATTGCAAGTTGTATATTACTACAATTGATTCTGGAAAGTTCGTTTCGAGGAAATTTTAGCCAACTGCTGTTTTCTTTCCCACAAATTTTTGTACTTCGTATTCTGAGAAACTCAAAAATTTGGATCTGATAAATACAGCATTGCGCTCCTTTTATGAAAAAACTCGAAATTTTCTTCTTCTCTGATCTCTTACTACCTACGCATCAGGCAGACACTGCCGAATCCCACATTTTCGAATTTTTAAAATGTTTGTAAATTCTGGGGAAAGTCTTTTCTGGTTAGTGTCTTACCTGAATAAAAGAGGGTGATTGCTGTTTTGAGATGTAAGATTGCCTGCCTTCCCCTCCCCTCCTACCTTGTTCTCAACGCCTTGGTAAGTGCCACAACAGCAAAGAAATGCCACGTCAGCCACAGTGCCACATCAGAACCAGTGCCATGTCAGCAGAAGTGCCATGTCCACAGAGTGCCTCATCAGCAGAGTGCCCCGTCAACAGCAGGTCGCATCAGCACCAAGGCTGAGGTTGGGCTATGCTCCAATGCAGCGCACGAATCGCAGCACAACACAGCTCTGCATCTCCCACACCTGACGTCGCAGTACGTCAGCAGACTCCTACCAAACACCCGCAGCAAGCAACCGCAGGCATGGCCTCAGCCGCAGCAGCCACAGTGAGCCCACCTGGGAGCACATCATCCCAAGGAGCACCCGGTCTGGGCCTGCCCCGTCTGACAGGGCAAGGGCCCAACGAGCCCGTCGAGGTCTACCAGCTTCATGTAGCCAACTTCTTGACCTTCATCAATGAGGAAAAGAAGTGCCACAACGAAGCTGAGGCCCCTCGCGTCCGTGCAGCCGAACAAGCAGCGGAGCAGTGACGACACCAGGCTAAAGCCGCAGCAGCAATCAACCAACTCCGGATGGCCACTTGCACGACACTGCAGCAGCGAGACATGGATTCTGCTGTAATACTCAGAAAATGGCACTTTACACCGACGGAAAGCAACAGCAACCCGACGGATGCCGACAAGATCAGAGGACATAGCCATGATGATTGCACAGCTCATCGCAACGTGCAATTGGCAGCAGCAGGAGCTGCAGCGCTTGGCGCGGGTGATTGACAGCAACCGGGACCGGCAAGATGGCAACAGTCGCGGCTTTCATACCCACATCGGACACCTGGAGAACTTGGACCGCCACACCAGGCAGCGAACCTCATACCCACCAGTCGTCAACATGACAGCTGGAGCAGCGGATCGACCATGTGGTTGACACAATCGGCAACCTTGGCACGTTCGCAGAACCAGCAACGATCAGTCAACAGATTGCCTCGTTGAAAAGTGGTCTCCGTATGCTGCAGCAGCGACCATCAGGTAGCAGCGACCAGCGCCCGTACAAGATGCCAAACTTCAACATTGAGAAGTTCGACGACTACACCAAGCAAGACCCGCTCGCATGGTGCCAAGGCTTTACCACGGAATAACGTTTCCGCGACATCCCCGAACACCTTAAGCTCGCGACACTCTATCTCAACACCACACATGCATGCCAAATCTGGCTCAACCACCTCGCGGTCAAGGAAGGAGTCAACATGGACCGCCTGCACACCAAGTTGGAAAGCAAGCTTCATCATACAGGACGAGGTCGCCAAGGGCATCAACAAGTTCTCGAGATGTACCAAGGGAGCCAGCCGACACGCGAATGGTTGACCGAATGGCAAAAAGATTGTTGCCATTCCGGAGCAGAACTTACCATTCACACACATCCGACGCGAGGTCTTCAAACGCTCGGTCAACTCCTTGACCCAAGCACTTGGACGAGAGTAGGACTACGAAGATTTTGATTCGATCGTAACTCAAGCTCGCTCCCTCATCCAAACCAATTGGCGTGCCGCTACAGAAAGACAAGGGCAGCCAAATTTTGTGGAGAAAGGAAAGGGGCAACGGACGCAGCCCGTTGCTGCAGTCCAATCAACTGGACCAAGTGAAGACCCAACATTGACTTCAGGATCATGCGAAGGAGACCAAGTCAATGCCCTTCTGCCACGACGCACCAACTCGAGAACGAGAAAGGCGAAATCATTGTCCACGTCGGAAGCCACACAGCCGAACAAGCCTTCGAAAAAGTTGAAACTCTCGAAAGAGCAGTTCAAGCACCGACAAAGTGGGGATGCTGCTTTTGGTGCAACAGCACTAAGCACACCCCCTCTCAGTGCCATGACAAGGGCAAGGAGGATGTTTGTCCCAAGCAAATCTCGGGAAACTGAGTGTCATGGGAAGTGAGGCGACTCCACTTCCCATTCCACCAGACACGGTTGCCTTGCTAGCAACCTCCTACACGTCCAAGGACATGCGGATGTCGCAAGTCTTCACCACGACTTTGAAGACTACATTGTCCAACTGGTCCCTCTGCTGGACCTACCTCTCCACGTGCAAGACTCATGCGCATGTGTGGTTTCATCACCGTCGGCAAGCGACCCAACTTCTTCGCCGTCATTACTATCTTTCGGGGATTCGTCGGTTTGGTCGAGACTTGAGGACCTCCACCCGTTGACTACAAAAGACGTCCAATGGTTGCCTCTTCCCCCGTCCGGTTCCTTGCCACAACCGCATCGCAGCGTTTTGATGGCAGAATTGCCCAAGTATTTGCACGCTTCAGTACCAGGTCCGCTGATGGAAGACGGAGTAGCGGTTGTTGACCTTCGCGAGTACCTTGCGAAGATTGACTGCGAGTATGCCACGCAATGGTACAACGACATCAACGCACCTTGCTCTACATCTGCATTCAGATGGGAAAGGCGAACTGCAGCACCTTGATCGATTGGGGAGCTACTCGCAACTACATCAGCCAAGACTCCATGGCACGCGCTGGCCTGGGGCCGCGCAAAGTCACAGCCCACACAAGTCAAGTTGGTCGACGATCACGCACACAAGTCCATTGGTCGGTGCATTGAAGCAGTGCCTGTGTACTTCGCCCCACACGCACGCAAGGCCGTCCTTCGATATCTTGGACGCCAAGTTCGACATGATCTTGGGCATGTCATGGCTGCGAAGTGAGGACCACTTGGTGGACATCTATCATCACACTATTCACGTTCATGATCGGAACGACATGCTAGTCCCATGTACAGTTCCTCCATCTCAACCTTCGATTGGTTGTCACATGGTTTCTGCGGCAACCATTCGCAACTCCATCGCATGACACGACGTTGAAGAAATGGGTCTTTGCTTCTTGCATGCCATCCCTTCATTGGACAAGCCAGCGTCGGAAGTGCCACCGAACCCACGAATTGTAAAGCTTCTTGACTCCTCCGGCAATGTCTTCGAAGCCCTTGCCAAAATTGTCTCGGATCGGTCTATCCGCCGCGAGATCAACCTCGAGGACGTACCTCCACGTGATTGTATGTACCGCATGAGCGAGGAGGAACTTCAGGTGCTTCGTACGCAACTCGACAACCTCATTGCAAACGGCTGGATTCCCCGTAGTTGCTTGCCCTACGGTGCACCCATTCTTTTCGTCCGGGAGAAGAACCACTTGTGGCTATGCATCGACTACCGCAAGCTTAACGCGCAAACCGTTAATAATGCAGGCCCACTCCCGCACATTGACGATCTTCTTGAACGTTTGGGCGGCGCCCAGTACTTCTTGAAGTTGGACCTCAAATCTGGTTATCGCCACATTGAGATCCATCCGTGAGATCCGTACAAGACTGCGTTCAAGACAGGGTATGGGAACTTCACGTGGGTCGTAATACCATCCGGCCTTAGAAATGGCCCCGCTACTTTTAATCGGCAATGATGACAGAGTTCCGCAACATGTTGGACCGGTTCGTGCTCATCTACCTTAACGACATCTTGGTTTATAGTCGGACCTTGGACGAGCACCTTGTGCATCTACGCACCATTTTCGAGAGGCGATGTAAGGCCAAGTACAAGGCCAACCGATCCAAGTGCGAGTTCGCACAACAAGAGCTCGAATACTTGGGTCACTTTGTGATGCCACAAGGCATCCGTCCACTTGCGGACAAAATTCACGCCATCCAAGATTGGTCGGAACCCACCAACACCACGAAGGTTCGCTCCTTCATAGGATTGGTCGGGTACTATCAACGCTTCATTGGCAGATACGCACGGATTGATGCACCTTTGTCACGACTTCAGTCTCCAAAGGTGCCCTTCCATTTCACCGACGAAGTCCGGAGTTCGTTCCAAAAGTTTAATACAACAATGTTCATGGCTCCCATTCTTAGCATCTACGACCCCACCTTGCCTACCAAAGTGACTACGGACGCTTCCGACTATGGCATTGGTGCAGTCTTGGAACAGCACGACAACGTAGATTGGCACCCGGTTGAATACTCCAGCCAAAAGGTGGCCCCCATCAATTCGCTTGATGATGCAAGGAAGGAGTCGCTGGCCTTCGTAACGGTACTAAAACGCTGGCGGCACTTCCTCCTCAGACGTCGTAGGTTCACTTGGGTTACAGACAACAACCCATTGACCTACTGCAAGATGCAAGACGCGATGAGTAGCACGATCGAAAAATGGATGTACTTCATCGACCAATTCGACCTCACGTTGAAGCACATCTCGGGTCTCTCTCCAATCCAGCGGTGGATGCTCTTTCACAAAAAACCCATCTTTACGCATTGATCCACCACACCTTCGACTTTGATGAAGACCTACATCAGCATTATGTAAGTGCAGATCTGGACTGCGCTACGGTCCGACAAGCCACCACCGCATTGTCGAAGGGTACTTGCTTGTACTTGCTTCTCCACCCACGAGGCAAGGACTTGCTATGCGTCCCACAAGACCATCGATTACAGACTCGCCTCCTTGGTGAGTACCAGGGTTCACAGCTCACAGGACACTTCGGAGTCAATTGGACAATTACTCGACTTCGCCAATGATTTCGATTGTCTAACGTCACACGGTATTGCGAATCTTGTGAGGTTTGTAAATGCAACAAGCCCCGCAACCGCAACCCATACGGCGAGTTGCACCCATTGGCAATCTCTCGGGAACCTGAATTGTCTATTGCCATGGACATCACCGGACCCTTCCCACGGGATCGCCTTGAGCACAACAGTATCCTTAGTGGTTGACCGACTAAGTAAGGTCAAAGCACCCTACGAGGACGTAGCATGCACAAATACCATGATCGATTGTGTCGAAGAATTGTGCCCTTGGCCTTGGGCTGTGTGTGCACTTGCTTGGGTCTAGACGAGAGAATTGAGATTCGTGGTTCACTTAAAATATGCCCGATTTCTTCCTTGCAAGTATCATGCGATGACTCGAGCTCGCAAGACTTGCACACAGGCTGGATTTGCAGCCACGACGTTCCGGAAGACATCGTTAGCGACGACGATACTCTATTCACGTCGATATTTTCCCTCATGAAGGAACCCGACACCGGAATGAAACCGAATTCGGCTTGACACCCACAAACGGACTGGCAAACGGAGCGAGCACATCAAATCGCTCAAATGATGCTTCGTACGCTCATCCGTCCGAACCAGAAAGATTGGGTTGACTGCCTCCCCGACATTGAATTCGCCTACAACACTCTGTTGCATCCGGCGATTTGATAACTCCATTCGAGTTGCACCACGGTGGCCAGAAAGGTCGTATCTTCGTAGATCTTCTATTCCCTCGGGCAGCCGACATGGACACCCCTTGCTCTCCCACCTCCATTCGAAAGTACCGGGCCTTGCTGGCGTAAGTCCGCGCAAACATGCAAAAGTCTCAAGCCCGCATGCAGCACCAAGCTAATCGGCGTCACGTGCCATGTCCTATCCGCGCAGGCGACCTTGTATGGGGTTTCCTCCGAGGAGTTCGCACTTGAACAAGATGTCTTGCGCAAACTCCTCCCCAAGTGGTTTTGGTCCACCTGGTCTTCCACGCCTCCAAGCTGGCTACATACACACCAGCCAAGAGTGACGACTTCCCGGGCCGGTGATCGCAAGACCCTCCTTCCATGCATGGTCACCAGGAAGTCGATCGGGTCGTCACACACCGCAAGTATGGCAATAAGCCAATGCAGTACAAGGTCACCTTCAAATAGTGCGACCACGACGACACACGATGCACCGCTTATCTTTGCAAATTACGAGAAGCAACGACTAGCTGAGGAGGCTTCACAACCTGCCCCTCCCACCCGGACTTCGGCCCCTCCCTCCGATAGACAGCTTCGCCCTCGCAGGTAGGATCAATCTTTCAAGGCAAGGGGGGTGTGGCATACTCAGATCCACACAGGCCCCACAAGGCCCGACAGTAGGGTTAGGGGTTTCGTATGGTTTAGGGTATGTGTCAACCGTAGGACCCAGTAGGCCACTATCTCGTTTCTGCCATCTTCCTACTTTTGGCATCGACCAGTGCAAAACCAGGTTCCTACTTTTGGCATCAGCCAGACCAACGCAATTTTTTTTTATTTTTTTTTTTGAACATAACCCTTGCATAAGTCCACCGGTGGCAAGAGAACCGTCAGAATTGAGGGATTATCTGCCGGTCTGCTCCATCTATTGGTGGGGAGTGGCACCTGCTAGAAACCGGGTCCAGCATCCCATTGATCTTTTTTACATATCATCAAAACCAGATCACAGTGCTGGGAACCGGGTCCAGTGTCCCGTGGTAGCCTCTCTCCCCAAACCCCTCCCTCACCCTTGACCTGGCAGGGTATCAAAGGGAGCCACTGGTGGGCACCAGTGGGTCCTTCCAGGCCCGCCAGAATCACCTGCCTATGAGCCGTCCTCACGGTACCTACGCAAGGGATCTTTGTGCTGAGAGCCATGATCATCCTCCCTTTTGCCAACTACGCGTGATGAGAACCTAGCTCAGCGTCCCTTGGATTACCTATGTCCAACGACTGTGCTGGAAAACGGGTCCAGTGTCCCATGGCTACGTGGGGGGAGGTGAGGGTCTCAGGCTGTCCCTTGCTCGACTTCCATTAGAGCGAGCAGGTGTGGGGGGAAGGGGTCTGGGAACTCCACTGCGGGTCTCGACGCGATTTCGGGATTGACCACAGTCCAATCTCGAAAGACTAATCAGTAGTCCCCAGCCGCCTCCTCCCCTACGTCCCCCTGTTCCTCCAAACCCGAGTGCTGGGGAGCATCACCGGACCATTTCACATCTGCCATCCATCCCCCCCTGCTGCCTCCCCGCCATTTCAGAAGGTTGAAATAATCTGGCCTATGTCCCATTGTGCGTGAACAAAGTTCATCTTTTGTTTGGCCTCTTGCCAGTGATTCAGGACCTCATCTTGGACCAGTTGCTTGACCGATTCTGCTGCTCCACTTTCCTCTATTTGTGCTCCTTCCAGCTCCAACACACACCTCTGCCACCTGATCACCCACAGAACCGATCGCCTGCCCACCCGAAAGAGGTTCTCTGTCTGGGGTTCATCCGGGCAGTGCGACCAGTATCCTGTTATCACCACTCTCCAATCCCATGGCCACTCCTGATCTAGTACAATCTGCCTCGACATCCTGTCCCACCACCTCCACAACAGCATCGCCGAGGGACACTGCATAAAGATGTATTCAATCGTCTCTGTCCTTTATTGTGGTGGGTACTTCTGCAGACACCTCCAACACCATCACCATGGTGTTGCCCGTCCTTGTTGCTCTAACCTCGTGTGGTCGATCAGCCATCGTTAGTTGGGAGGCAGTGATGGGCAATTTTCCATTGGAGGGCTGAGATTTTTGCTGGCCTGAGCCTCACCTCCCGCAACCATTTGATGGGGGATCATGAGGAGGAGAAGCACATCAATGTTCTGGAGGCGCTGCCATCTATCCTATATCCCGTCGCGGAGCTCCCTCTTGGGCTGCAACATTTTGTACGCCTTTTTGGCCTTCATGTCAACCAGTGCCAGCGACCGCTGTGTGGACTCGTCCCTCCTTTCGCCCCTAGCCCACCGTCACTCGGCGGGGTCCAAGGCCAGCTCTATGATTACAAAGGGTTGTCTTCTCCCTATTAAGTGGTTCTCCCTACCCAGGCTATATCTTTCTACAAGGACCTCATTACGCTCCTCATGTGCACCAGTCCGACTCTACCCCTATCCCCCGGAATTCCAGCCCAGTCCCCTTCTTTCAGCTTTGGGCCCTACCATGTGGGGGCAGTAGCGCAACCATCATTTCATTCTTTCCATCCTCTTCCAATCTCAGGTTTCGGCATCGACCAGACCTATGCAAATTGGCGCCAGACTTTTCATATTTTCGCCTGGTTCCTACTTTCTGCAAATGGGCGGCAGACTTTTCATATTTTTGCCTGGCCCCTACCTGCCATTTTTCGGTTTTGGCGCCTGAACCGACTTCTGTTCTCGCCAGACCAGTTTTTCTTTCGACCAGACTGTTTCCTATCGACCTAGGACACTAGGCACCTCATTTCTAGGCAGGTAGTTCTTCAGGCAGTTCACCGAGGTAGTGGTAGGCCCTTCTCAGTGGTAACTCTGAGGTAGTAGTGAGTAGTCTTCAGTAGTCGACGCGCTGGGCGCAGTTAGTTGTCAACAGTGCTGGGCCCGAGCTAGGAGTTGGAGCACTGCACTGCACTGCAGCGAGAGAGAGTGAGAGAGATGGTCCAAGGCCAGGAGGACTTACCTGCGACGCCATAGCTCCAGCCTTGTCCTCGGAACGTCCGCACTTCCATCAAGGCGACACCTTTCTGCGGGTTAGTACCTGGCATACATGTAGAGAGAGAGAGAGAGAGAGAGAGAGAGAGAGAGAGAGAGAGAGAGAGAGAGAGAGAGAGAGAGAGAGAGAGAGAGAGAGAGAGAGAGANAGAGAGAGAGAGAGAGAGAGAGAGAGAGAGAGAGAGAGAGAGAGAGAGAGAGAGAGAGAGAGTTGACATTGAGATTTGGTGACATTCGGGCATTACCCAGTTCAGTGACATTACGACTTGACATGGTATGAGCAGCGACATTGGGGATACATTGGAGACTGGGTCCATCGGGCTATGGTGACCAATCCTCCCTATCTCCCTTTCCCCCTTCGTCTCTTCTCCCTCTTTCTGAGTGATGATGTCTGCTGTCAGGTTCTGTCATTGCCCATGATGAGTCGGATCTTGGTATTACAGTCTTCCATTGTGGTATTTTTGTATAGTCTCTGAGAGGTCGGTTCTCGGTTCTGATCGATGCCGATTAGTCGTGCGACACTGACCAAGGAACGGAAAGAGGAGAAAGGAAGTCAGCGAAAGAGAAAAGGAGGAGACAGCCGAAGGATGGGAGGTAGAGATACCAGATTCGAAGGAATTTCCAGGACCAAGAAAAGGACCAGATACCAAAAAACAGCTGACCAGAGTAGCTTCAAGGAAAAAACGGACAAATACCACATACACAGAGTCCAAGCCACTTCCGAAACTTCCACGTGGCCAGACCCCAGACCTACAAATTTGAAACACCACTTCTTAAGACATCATTTGCCCGTTCGTCCCTATAGCAGACCCACATTCGGGAAAACATTTTCCAGAGAACAGTTTTTTAAAAACAACATCAAATCAGAACGAAATAAAAAAATCAAGAACAAAAAACTAAAAACAAATGCAACACAAAAAAACAAAAACAAAAGGGCTTCCCAGCGTAGGACAAAGCCCGATGCCCATCCTAACAACGGAAGCCCAATGCCCATCCTAACAACAGAAGCCCGATGCCCATCCTAACAACGGAACCAGCCCCATGGCCGCACTTGACCTACCCCCTCTCCTAAAGGTTCACCTCAATACCTCCTAACTACTCCCCCTTATCATTGCCTCAATGTGCCCCCTGCCTGAAAAAAGCGTTGACCATCCCCCTCGATGGGACCCCTGGCACCAGCCTGTCCCAGCCAGTCAGTGTGCTGGCCCAATCACCCCAAACATTCACAAACTTATGCGAGGATCTGTGTCCTCGGCAGGCCTAAGGGGCCCCGGTTGCAGTGGTGCCCGCCCTAAGTGAAGGCGGGCCTAACTTGTCACAAGAGGCCTTTGACTGTCAATTTCATATTTGGGGTCCAGGCAGTTGCGACGCGCCAGTTGGTTGAGAGAAACGCAGGCCGAGCAACAAAGACATTTCCAGGGCCTACCGCGCTTTTCCAAAGTATGCAGGCCCTGGGCGTGATTCGCAGCCTCATACACTGACAGTTGGGAGGCCCAACCGAACAAGGCCCAGTAGCTGCAGCGCAAAGGCAGCATCCTGGGGCCTTCCGGAAGCTTCTGGGCCCAGGCCAGGACAGCCAGGCTGCACGAGCAGGCCAACTCTTTC
>BFEA01000466.1:1068777-1090669 GCA_003427395.1 Chara braunii | reverse complement strand
AACCTCCATTGGTGTATTATTGGTGCAATGCTGCTCTCTGGACACAGTGTGACTATCTGGCTTTCAATGTGATGATGTAATCTGGAATTTGTCATCTCGCTGTTGCTTATTTTCCTTGCAATTTGGTATYGGAGCTGKTTCATATTGCGCTTCATTGGTTCTTCGCAATAGCTGTTCGGTGCTTCGCATGAGGTGTGGGGCAGTGATAAGGCTTGGGCGTTGAACGAAGGGCGGCCCAGGGTCGTGTGGGTGCGCCACGGAGCTATGTGGTGACATACGGGGTGTATGCTGGATGATGAGAACTCACTGATGTGGCATATTAAGCCGAGGTGGAACCACATTCTGCTGTTGGTTGTGCCGAGGCAAGGACCGGTCATCATAATTGCACATCAGGTTGCCGGTGAGAAAATCTGTCGTTGGGGGCAGCATTATGAGGTACGTTGCTCTCTTCCTTATCTACCCTCTTCATTGCTTCTTACCATGAGGAAGTGAGTTCTGTCTTGAGAGTCCTCTCGATGTGAGGTGTCGTGAGCGCTCAACCTTGAGAGTCGACATTCTTCCTGGGCAGCAAGCTGGTGGGAGACGGGCGAAGCCTCTGAAGGGCCCTGGACGAAGCACTCGGGTCACGGTCAACATGCCAACCCGTTGGGATTAGTACACGCATGCTTTGCTGCAAGTCCTTGGTTCTGTTGCTTGCGCAATAGAGGTCATGCAGGGCATGCCAGCCCTTTGACAGACGCTTACCAAACCGTCTTTAAATATTTCCGGCGGGGACTCGGTGTTGACTCTGGCTGTGATCGTCGTCCTGTCTGCGACGTTAAATAATTCACGAGGAGTTACGGGGGATCTCCTTAAATGCCTCCTGATCAGCCCGATCAAACCGGGTGTAAGGCTCGTTGCATGCGAGGGTATATAATATGCAGGGGCTGGCAGGTTCGGCGTTGACTTGGGGCACAGTGGTGGGCCGGATTGCACACCTTCAAACACGCTGCTCAACCAGAGGCTCAGGGCGTCGACATAAAGAGACAACTCAAGAAGGATACAGGGGGAGGGGGGATTCCGGTAATTGTTCACAGTGGCATTCAATCTGCCATTCAGCATACATCTCCAACAGGAGATGTTATTTTTATTGTTGATTATCTAGTTGTTACAGACTTGACTAACAATTGACAGACAACTGCAGACAGATTAGTTCTTTGCTGCATTGCAATCTGTTCTAGGGTAATCTAAAAATAGATATGATATTTCCTGTAGGATCTGACATTAGTTGTTACTACATCACCTAACTGTTTTTGTTCAGGCCGACCGAAATCAGTTGTGTAGCATACTCGTTTGTGTGTCAGGCTAAGGTAGGATTCAGCGTGGATTCTAGTTTAGACACACACATTGTAGCTCATGAGTGATGCAAGCACAAGTGAGGAAGAGTTGTTAGTGGATGACAGTACGACTACTCGTGGGACTGCTCACAATCAACCTTTGACATTCTTGGAGTTAGGTTCAGGAGACAAGAGGAGATTGCCGAGAGAGGCTAGAGAGAGAGCAGCAGCAAGGAGAGTGAGGGTGGATGAGGATAGTGCCAGGACTAAAACTATAGCTAGCACCGGTACAACCATGGCCACTTCATCTACCATGTCGCAAACCTCTTCACAGTCCACTTCGTCAGGAGTAAGCAGAGTGGTTCTCATGGGTCCATTAGCCAGACTGTTGGCTTGCGAGTCACCCAACAGACTCAACTCACGCCGAACGATTATGAAATCCTCCAAGCAGAAAAACTTCAGGATGAGCCGCAACGGCAATTGGATGAGGCAGCAGAGAGGAGAAAGAGAGCAATCTTGAGGAAAGCTAGACAAGGTACTAGGAGAGAGGAACTAGGCAAACTGGAAGCATTAGATGAGTCATCGCTTGACCCTACGATACGAGCGCTGCGTAACTCGCTTCTTTGTGTGGCGGAAGCGCAGGCTGTCCAGCAGGAAGTGTTGGCTGAACTAATGGCAGGCCAGAAGGAGATTCTGGCTGCAATACGGACTCCTCGTCCCATGATGAGGCAGCCTCCGTATGCTATAGTTCCCCCTTCAGGTGCAGGTCCATCAATGACGCTGCCACCGGTAGGGCCTCCGTTTTCACCTATGTTTGGCATGCCCCCTCTAGGAGGTTTAGTAGCAACTAGTGGTCCGGTTCAGAGAGTCTCAGTCGTACCATCGACAACAGTGGTTACTACAGTCCCACTGTCAAGTCAGGCCCAGGTTAGTGTGCAACAGCCTGTTTCAATGGCTATGCAGCCACTACAACAAGCCCCTGCGCCCATGCAGCCTATGCAGTGGATGCCCAAAATACCCTTGTTGAGTCCTAAGCCCTTCTCCGACGACAGGAAGAAGGACGAGGATTTGGATACCTGGGTAAGGACGGTGCCTACTTATGTGAGACACAAGCTTGCAAGGCCAGAGCAGGAAGTTGTTGTGGCTGCCTCCTTTTTAGAGGGGTCGGCAGCCCGTTGGTTGAATGGCCTAGTGCAGCAGCAGGGCTACGGTCAGAACTTCGATACCTGGGCCCAGGCCCAGACATTGGAACAGTTCGTACAGTCCGTGTACAACAAGTGGCATGACCCACAAGGGGCTCAAAAGGCCACTGACACTATCAACAGTCTTTGTGCCAGACAGTACAAGAATGTTAGAGAGTTGACGGACACTGTAGAACGTTTGCTCGTGGTACCTGGTGTGCGATACGACCAGCAGGTACTCCTCACGGATTACCTTAGATGGCTGCCTTCAGAGGTAAGGACAAAGCTGGTAGATGAGGCTTATGTCGATCAGCACAACTTCGCCTCTTTCAGCAAGAAAGCCTTAGACATAGAGGCTAAGTTGGGATCCGCGCATCGGAGTCAAGGCGATGGTAGGAAGAAGAGGCTACCCCAAGACTGGAAAAAGAAAGGTCAACTAATGTTCGTCGACCACGATGGTCAGGCGACAGAAATTGACAACTTCCCAGACCTTGGGGAGGAGACAGAGCATGATGGGGCTATTGAGACTTCGGATGGGGGAGTCGTCGCACCCATCAAGGAAAAGGCTAGGGAGACTGGGGAAAAGAAGGTAGTACGGTCCACGGGTCAGGGCGACCAAGGAACACCCTCATGGGTAAAACTTCGTTTAGAGTACGAGGTGTGGAGGCACCGAGTTGCTAGGGGCACGTGTTGAACGGTGGCAACTATGGCCACACGTCTCAAACGTGTCGAGGCAAGAAAGCCCTGACGAGGGTCCTCACCTACGGTGGTGGGACTATCTTCGAACTCTGGCAGTGCTTTTGCGAGCACTTCACAGGGAAACACCTCGGGCCAGTAGGAGTTTTAGCCACTCTTACTCGCGCTAAAGTGGTAACGTTGCCTTCCCCACTTCAGGCGTTGGCCAACGCTAGTGACCCACGTATCGGCCCGCAGACACATTTAGACCCACCGACGCTCTGTTCAAGAGATGTGTCTGAGGCCCTAGAAGAGTTAGAGACCGAGTGGTGAAGGAAGGACCCCAGGGACTTGGGCGATGATTAGTAGAGGTCCAAAGGGTGAACATTTCGTGGTAGAGGTTGATGTAGGTGGCCGCAAGGTTGGCGCCTTCGCAAACATAGGCTCTACACGGAACTTCATCAGTCGTGCTTGTGTGGATAGATTGTGCTTAGGGGAACAAGTGCAGCGGCTTAGCATAACTTTAGCTTCTCCGCTAGCCAAAAGGCACCAAATGTTGGTAGAAGACTATGTCAAGGACGTAGTCTGCACCTTCTCCTATGGAGGAGGGGAAGTGAGCCATAAGATCTTCCTGGTTAGCGACGAACTGCCCTTTGATATGCTCTTAGGCATGTACTACCTCGAGGTGGCGCAACCTCAGTTTGACTGGGATAAAAAGGTGTTGATCCACAAATTGCCCAATGGTAGAACTGTTAGATTGCAGGAGTACAAAGCTAGCAATCTGATAGAAAACTACAGGTGCATGTGTGCATCATCTTTCTATTACTATAAGCAGAATCGTGAGGAGGTCATATACTTAGTATTTGTCTCTGAGAAAGGGGAGGCCGTAAAAACACCCCAGAGATAGAATCAGTCGTTGCACAATATTCACACCTTTTTTAGGAGCCCACAGGCGTGGTAGAAACGGAGGTTGTCCATGCAATAGAGGTTGTCCCAGGTAGTAAGGTGCCTAGAGGACGAATCTATAGGGTGTCTCCTGCAGAGTTAGATGAGCTCCGCCGCCAGCTCAAGGAGCTCACAGAGAAGGGATGGATCCGGCCTAGTACCTCCCCTTATGGCGCTCCAGTCTTATTCGTACCGAAGAAGGGAGGTACCTTGAGGATGTGCATCGACTCTAGGGGCCTCAATGCCATCACTGTTAAGAACGTGGAGCCCCTACCCCACATCGACGACCTCTTGGATAGACTGCAGGGATGCCGGTAGTTCACCAAGATAGATCTGAAGTCCGGATACCATCAAATTGCCATTAGGCCCGAGGATCAGCACAAAACCGCATTTCATACCAGGTACGGTCTGTACGAATTTGTGGTGATGCCCTTTAGACTATGCAATGCACCTGGGACGTTCCAGCACGCGATGAACATGATTTTTCATGACTACTTAGACAAGTTTATCATCATGTACCTCGACGATATTCTCTTCTTTAGTAGGATTGTAGAGGAGCACGTTGAGCACTTGAAAACAGTGCTAGGTCTCCTAAGACATCACCAGTACAAGGTTAACTTGGAGAAATGCGAGTTTGGTCGCACCAAGATCTTGTATTTGGGTCACGAAATCTCAACCGATGGACTGAGGCCGGATGATGCCAAGGTGGCCAGCATACGTGACTGGCCCAGACCTCAGACTGTTACTGAGGTCAGATCGTTTTTGGGGATGACGGGCTACTATCATCCGTTTGTGAAGAACTATAGTACTATAGCTTCCCCATTGACGGATCTAACTCGACTGGACACCCCTTGGGAGTGGACTGAAGAGTGTGAGGCGGCCTTCAGGAAACTGAAGTATGCTCTGACACACTATGAGGTTCTTAAACTTCCTGATCCTGATAAGCCATTTGTCGTGACTACAGACGCCAGCCAATATGGCATTGGCGCAGTCCTTGCTCAAAAGCAGAGGCCCAAGTTGAGACCTATCGAGTATATGAGCAAAAAGATGCTATCTCAAAAACTAGCTAAGTCCACTTACGAGCGTGATATAGAGCGCTGGTTCATTGGAGACAATCTCCTAGGCAGATTCTTCTATGTGAAATCTGACCATGAGACCTTGCGCTGGATCAAGACACAGCCCGTGCTCTCTGATGCACTCAAGAGATGGATACAAGTGATAGACATGTATGACTATCAACTTGATCCAATCAAGGGAAAGTACAACGAAGTGGCTGATGCGTTATCTCGTCGGGCAGATTATCTGGGCACGTTAGTTACAGTATTTGGCATATCTAGTGATCTAACTCGATCATTGGTGGAAGCCTATCAGCAAGATCCAGTTATGTCTGAGATCATCCGTAGATTCCAAGCAAAGGACAAAAAGACTTTGAACGAATTTACGACGGTAGACGGCTTGCTGTTTCTTGAGACGGCAGGGAATAAAAGGTTGTGTGTTCCCAGTAGTGAGTCGTTGCGTAGTTTATTTTTAGGAGAATGCCATGATGCAACTGGTCATTTTGGATACAAGAAGACATCAGCGAACTTAGTACAAAGATTCTGGTGGCCCTCTATGATGCTAGATGCAAAACGCTATGTTGAAACCTGCCAAATTTGCCAAAGGGACAAACCAAGGACTCAGGCTCCACTTGGGTTGATCAAGCCCTTGTCAATTCCTGAAGGACCAGGTCAGAGTGTGTCTATAGATTTTATGGGTACCCTTGTGACCAGCAGGTGTGGAAAGAGACACATCTTTGTTATAGTGGATCGTTTTTCTAAGTATGCCAGACTGATCGCTATGCCTGAAAGTGCAAAAACTGACTATGTCATCAAATTGTTTATGGATAATTGGGTACGAGATTTTGGTTTGCCTACATCCATCGTTAGTGATAGGGACGTGAGATTCACAAGTGAACTGTGGCAGTCGACTGCTGAACAGATGGGCACAAAACTCCAAATGACCTCAGAAAATCACCCTGAGTCAAATGACCAGGCAGAACAGATGAACCGGGTAGTACAGCACCTGCTTCGGCATTATATTAAGCCAAGTCATGATGACTGGGACAAGAAGTTACCTCTCGTCGCCAGCCTGTACAAAAATGCTGTGCACAGTACTACCGGTATGACTCCCAACCAGTTACATCTCGGATGGAAGCCCAGAACTGCACTTGACTTTCTGCTACCAAAAAGACAACACACTGCAGCACCTGGCAGCATAGACTTTGCTGTCAAATGTGAACAGATGCTGCAGCAGGCCGTTGAACACATTAGGAAGTCTCAGGATGCTATGATCGCATCTGAGAATAAACATAGATAGCCCTCTAACTTTCAGGTAGGTGATAGAGTCTGGGTAAAGTCATCTGAACTAGGTCAGGAGATGGGGATATCACGAAAACTGATGCCACAGTATTTCGGTCCCTGGGAGATCTTAGACATTGTGGGGGATCAACCGGATGGGCCTTCATACGTAATTCATATTCCTGCACACTTACGCACTTACCCTGCGTTCCATGCCTCCAAGTTGGCACCTTTCGCTGCCACTGACCAGTTTCCTTCACGAAGATCAATGCTGCCCCCAACAATGGATGGCGATGTGGACGTTGACCAGATTGTGGAGCATCGAGTGATGCCTGTTCCTCGACCATCAGACAGAGGGCGCCCTCCTAAACCGAGAATGCAATATCGTGTGAGATTCAGACATCATGTGGATCCCAAGGAAGATCACTGGTTGACACGAGAAGAACTCCTGAGAACAGCTCCTCAAGTCATTGTGGGCTATGAAAGAGAACTGAAAGGGCAAATGCCTGCAGAATAAGAAACTTCTCAGAGGACTAACGAAGTAAAGGAGGAGGGAATGCGAGGATCTGTGTCCTCGGCAGGCCTAAGGGGCCCCGATTGCAGAACTGCCCGCCCTAAGTGAAGGCGGGCCTAACTTGTCACAAGAGGCCTTTGACTGTCAATTTCATATTTGGGGTCCAGGCACTTGTGACGCGCCAGTTGGTTGAGAGAAACGCAGGCCGCGCAACAAAGACATTTCCAGGGCCTACCGCGCTTTTCCAAAGAATCCAGGCCCTGGGCGTGATTCGCAGCCTCATACACTGACAGTTGGGAGGCCCAACCGAACAAGGCCCAGTAGCTGCAGCGCAAAGGCAGCATCCTAGGGTCTTCCGGAAGCTTCTGGGCCCAGGCCAGGACAGCCAGGCTGCACGAGCAGGCCAACTCTTTCCATAAAGGAAAGAGCTCTCCCCAGGCAGCCTCANCTTCCGGAAGCTTCTGGGCCCAGGCCAGGACAGCCAGGCTGCACGAGCAGGCCAACTCTTTCCATAAAGGAAAGAGCTCTCCCCAGGCAGCCTCATTCGGTCACTTGCTGGCTGGCGGCAACGCTGCTGGAGCGATAGCTCACGGGCTGACTGCTGGCACTGGAGCAAGAGGCTGCGCACGTGCGGTCGTGTGGTGAAGCAGGGCGCTGCTGAGGGCAGCGCCATAGCCAGCCTTCATAGCGGGTACAGTGAGGCGCAGGGGTGGTCTTCGGGTGTAAGAGAGGACATGCATGGGTGTAAAGCCAGGGAAGGGTAAGGGATGATGATGATGATGATGATGTGAGGGCGCATACCTTGCATTGGCGATGGTCTGCATAAGAGCGACATCTTCAAGTACTTTGGGTTGCCGCTGATGTCAACAGTTGCATTGTCTACTAGTAGGCTGATCGTAGCTGTGTAGAAGTAGGCTGGGCGCTGAGCGACAAGTAGGAGTGTGAAGGGACGGGACTCTAGTGTTGTGGTGGAGAGAGAAGCTCTCCTTGACATTGGTTTTCAGTACTACAAACCTCCATTGGTGTATTATTGGTGCAATGCTGCTCTCTGGACACAGTGTGACTATCTGGNAGAAGCTCTCCTTGACATTGGTTTTCAGTACTACAAACCTCCATTGGTGTATTATTGGTGCAATGCTGCTCTCTGGACACAGTGTGACTATCTGGATTTCAATGTGATGATGTAATCTGGAATTTGTCATCTCGCTGTTGCTTATTTTCCTTGCACTTAGCAGAGAAATTACGTAAAACATTGTCGAAAAATTCATCCGGGAAATTCCTCTTTCTAAGTTCAATTTTGAGGGTGAACCAAAAAGCCACTTCATCCCCCACCACTGTAATGTAGGCCCTGGCGCTGTGCAAACACGACCCAATGACAGCCATTTTTAGCTGCCTACTACAGTACGAGTCGAAGTCCTGCAAGTTCTGAAAGCGCAACCCCCTATCCTGATAATTCCTTTGATTATTGTGCAAGGCCACACTTTGAACCCCCCAAGGCCAATCCAACACCTGCATGACACAGCCCAAAAAATCCCAACAATCTTTGTTGCTTCTCTGTTCCAAGACTAGGTTACTGTCGTAGCAAGTCTTGAATTTTTCCAAAATAGCTTCAGCTGTTGCCAACGACGACGCCTGCCCTACTTTGTATCGAACCAACACAGAGACGTCATCTACCATACGAATTCCCTCAACCAAACGCCTGTCGCAACCCAGCGACGACAAAAAGTTGAACTCGTTGAAAGCACAAAGTAAGCATGCCAGCGCCGGGGTGGACAATCCACCCATTGGAATGCCGATTCTCTGCTGCAACACCTGTCCACATACTTTGAAGTGAGTGTTACCCAACCCGAACTGAACAAACTGCAATACAACACTCAGGGAAATGGATTTCCAGCCAATCTGAAAGTTGCTGAAGTTCAACTTAGCCCCGGCTCCCCCCATTTTGATCAGTACTCCCGGGCAACCCCTGATGGACCAGAAATGAATGACCCACCTTACTGCCATCATGATCAAATTGTGAGGAAGGTTGCAGAACATTTCCTTAATATCAAAGGCTGCACAAACAAACTGTTTCCCCCTGTGCAAGTTTCCATTGAGAGAGTTCAATGTAGGTGCCAGACTTGCCATACTTTTCAAATGCGAGTGAACCTCGGGCTTCTTTCCTTCTACTGTATTCTCATACCCATACATCCGCTGAATTTTCCTCGCACGTGTAGAGTTTATGATTCCTCTCCCCGTTATATAACATCAGCATCACAGCACCGATAAACATATTCGCTCCATCGAACATCCAAAGACCGACTCGTAGAGCCCACGTAGACATGCTTATGCCAAGGAGAGATCACAATATAGACCAACGGCCCCTTACAACAGAAAAAATCAACCTCATCCTCAATCAAAGACAATAGATAGGAGCAGAATTTCTCCGCCCATGGGCTCGGGCCTCGGAGTAATAAGATCAGGACGACTGTTTGAAAAGCCAAATTGAGCTTACCATCCCGTAGAGAAGAAGTAGAGCGAGATCTCATATCTCGACAAGTCCTAGTGAAACCTCATAATGCCGTGTTTCGAAAGAGTCCCGTCAAGTGGAGTCTGACGGAACCTCCTCCACACTCACCGCATCGCTTTCTTCTGACACAGCCTTGCCACGTCCTAAGGCGTCAGTCTTCTCCTCTGCTCAATCGTTGTCGTCGAATGCTTTCTTTGCATTCAGTTGTGCCAGCTCCTCAACGCTGACATCATATTCTGGTACACGATCCCAACTTCTCTACAAAGAGGTTCCACTCCGCCCTTCTCTAGTGCTCTCAGACGCTTGCGTTCCTCCTGAAGGAACATAAACTTGTCGTTGACCTTTCGCATACTCCCTTCGGGTCATGGGAAGCGGCTAGGAGTCATCTTCAAGCCCTTCCTTCGGTACGAAATCCAGTCTTGGCCACCTCCTCCATCTTGTCCTTAAGGTTGATTCCTTATCCACTCGGCATGCTACAACCCGTCTTCTCCGTCGTTAACTCGCCCATCTTCTTCTGCAGACAAGTCACCTCTGCTTCAGCCTCAATTCTTTTAGCCTCTGCCGCCGCTATCCTTTCCTTTAACATACTGACCTCCATTCGGCCACACCTCCTCCGTTCCTTGATCTCCAAGAGTTCCGCTCTAAGATGACGGGTTTCCTCAGGTGTTCCTAATCGTGATCTTGTCAACCCTTGGCCTTCACTGCAAGGGGTGGTCACGTTTATGCAACTTCGTTTATTACCAGGTCTCAGTGCCTCATTACGTCAGAGCTGGGTGACCTCTTCAGTCTCCTCACTACGTTTCCGAAGCACTTCCATCTCTGTACGAAGATCATCGATCTGTTTAGCCAGCTCAGACCAACCCAAATTCTCGCTACACTCCTTTAAGCCACGAATCTCTCAATGTAAAGCTGCCAAGTCGCCCTCCATTTTCTGTCTCAAATCGGCCTCCTGTCTTTTGAGATCCTGGATGTAGACGATCCACCAGATCTGTTGAAGGCAATTGTTCCTTAATGCCATAATTCAAACGCAGCTCCTCATTCTCACACCGCAGTCGACCCACTTCATCATTCACAGTACTCGTACTAGCCTTATCCAGGTCCTTGCCCATAATCGTCTCGTACATAGGAGCCAACTTACTCTCCAATCTTTTTCCCATCTTTTCTTCCAATTCTTCACGTTCTTTCGTTCGTTGATCCACTTCTTCATCTTTTTCATGCTTCTTCCTCTCCTGACCGTGGCCTCCAACTCCTCCGTTTCCTTCTGTTGTGCCTTACTAACAAAGTCATTGCTCTTATTGAGTAACCGGTTCGAGGCGCCGGAGCATAAGTAACTGCCGGAGACACCGCCTGCGTCGTTGCTGCCGACAAGCCTCCCGCCAGCAGAACTAAAATTGGCTCTGCATTAGCTCCTGTGGCCACCAACGATCTATACCCCATCCTCTGTGGATGCGGACAGTCGCGGGACCAGTGCCCGTGTTGCCCACAGTTGAAGCAAGCCCACGAGGAGGAGCCGCCATCCGGAAGAACAGGTCGAAAAGAAAGGTAAAGAAGAAAACGAAGAGAAAAGGTGGAGAGGAGGAAGAGAGAAAAGAAGAGAAGGGGAGGAAGAATGTCAAACAAAGTGCCGGATCTTCCACGTTCATCTAACGCAGCCACACTTCCGTAATCTAATTGTTAAGGTGGCTAAGACACAAGTCAGCCATGCATTCGTACGATCAAACCAACAACACGCAAAGACGAGAAGGGGAAGAGAATAGAGGTGGAGAAGAAGAGGGTAGAAAGTCCCTTGACGTTCCCGAAACACAACCATACGGGCGAATGATATTGCAAAAAATGGCCAAGTACATCGTAAGAAAATCATCAAAGCTAGCGCAGCGACCATACACTGCGTTTCATCCGGACGCCAACCAGAATCGTCAGGGGTCTGTGTACGAGTGGCCAGGAAGGGACCGAAAGAATAGAATTAGCAGCATAGGTACTGTCCAACCAAGGAACAGAAAGAGGAGAAAGGAAGCCAGCGAAAGAGGAAAGGAGGACAGCCGAAGGACGGGAGGTAGACTTTGGGGATCTTTGTTCATCATCCAGAATAGGCTAGACATGTTGGGTGGGCTTTCAGCAGGGCAGTTTTACCCCATTTTCTGATTTTCACGATAAGAAAATCTTAATAGTACACCAGTTTCACTGTATGCTCTTTTGGCTGACTTCAGTTCGCAGTGTGCTTTTGATGATCCTGCCAATTTGTGGCCTGTTTTCCTCAATGTGCAGGCACTTATGATTTTCAACAGCACTGTATGAGGGAAGACAATGTGGTTCGTAACTTATAACAAATAATCTTGCCGGACATATCCAGGCAACTACCCCACCACGCATCTCACGTTCACGAGTATTCCATTCAACTCTGTATTAGGGACAGCACTGGGGTTCGGTCAAAGGAGAGCAAGAGTAAGAGAGAGAGAAGGACACACACACACACACACACACACACACACAGAGAGAGAGAGAGAGAGAGAGAGAGAGAGAGAGAGAGAGAGAGAGAGAGAGAGAGAGAGAGANTAGTTACCAAAGGCACGAAGCACAATTCCGAGTATCCGGGTACTATTGTAGGACGTGAAAACACCCGATCCCATTCCGACCTCGATCTGTGAAATCGTCTTACGCCATATGTACTGATTTATTTTGGGAGACAAGGTTACTTGGAACTAGAGCTCAAGTATTCAAGATCGCGGGAAGGGATCTGGGTAAACGTTTAAGTGCGAAACCAGACAAAACTCCGCGTGGAATCACTGACCAAACTGTAGAAGATTGGGAAAAACCAGTGAGTGGAAAAGGCACTCCCAGGCAACCGTCAGGTTGGAATGAGAGAGAGAGAGAGAGAGAGAGAGAGAGAGAGAGAGAGAGAGAGAGAGAGAGAGAGAGACCCGTAACCCCAATATCGAACGCCAACAAGATCGAACGAGACGAGAGAGAGAGAGAGAGAGAGAGAGCCCGTAACCCAGACATTGAACGACAACAAGACTGAACCTTGAGAGAGAGAGAGAGAGAGAGAGAGAGAGAGAGAGAGAGAGATTGAACGGCGACAAGACTGAATGCGACGAGAGAGAGAGAGAGAGAGAGAGAGAGAGAGAGAGAGAGAGAGAGAGAGAGAGAGAGAGAGAGAGAGAGAGAGAGAGAGACCCATCCACTCTGGTTGCAGGTGCAGCATCAGAGAGGACTGCTTTTGATTTATCTGGTGTTCGGTTCTGGGCAGCGGAGCACAGTCCGCACACCAATAAACCTTTCAGCCATCCATCACACCAAGATGACCAACAATGACAACTGCCCTCAAAGTGATAGTGATCCTCATCCCCTCCCACCCAAACCCTTCCACTGAGCCCCCCTGCACCATGCAACATCACAATCACATCCACACCTCTTCACAACTGGCATTTCTCCTCCTTCAGGCACGCTGCAATCAGACTCGCTTTCTTTTCCACTTCGCACACATGCAAACAGATGGTGGACCACACTGGCGCACAGCGCCCACTCAAAGCTCAAAGATATGGAAGTCGAACACACAGTTCAGATACAAGCTCGCTTCAACAAGCTATGGCGCGTCAGCGCCTGTACAACCCAACTCTCATCACTCTGTCCAACACCACTGTTCGCACTCACTCACTCTGGATCACCCTGGATATCCCACACGCATACACACACTCTCGTACTCAAGCAGCGCTTCCGCATGGCTTACGCAGGAATGAATGAATGGCTGGGCGCTCCCTCTTGATTTGTACTTCTGTAACTCGTTGGTCTGCCCCTTTCCCATGCCCTTGGTGCACACAGTCCCATACGGTACTTGCTTGACTGAACTAGGACTGGCTGGGACCGGTACCGCTAACTCAGCAAGGGTGGACTTCACCACTTGCCCACTTGCCTCCAGTCTACTGTGAGCAACGTTGGAAGGGCCACTTCCGGACCTTCCGGAAGTCTGTGGACTTGGCCCTTTGACACTGTAGCAGCTACGACCTTGACCTTCCAGGACTGTAGCAGCTACGAACTTGACCTTTCAGAGGAGGTACAGCTACGACTTCTAGAACTCACTAAGACCTCTATCCGACAGGTCTACAGATCGAACCCCTACAACCTGCGGACCTACAACAGCCCACCAACTGTTGCGAACACACAGGTCACGGGTTCAACTCTCGGGGTCGACACAGGTACTGTACACAGGTAAGGTAAGGACTAGGGATCGAGCCCTGGGATCTGCATTCGCTACCGCTAACAGGTGAATACCGTTTCACTCCCGGCCTAAATTCGAGGTCCTCCGAGAATAATTCAGTCCAAGACCGTATTTCTACCTTTCTTTTCTCGCTCGTAGGCTCTAACTACGTCGGGAGCTGTTTCTAGAAGTTCACTTCTAGTAAACCAGCAATCATCCTCGGGTCCCTGATAAGCAAATCGAACTTTATACTGTTTCTGTGGACGACCTCTACCTCCTGTTCTGAATACATCTTCACCTACAATGCCGTCGATGTCATACCTTCCATCCATGTCTGGTGGGATCATCGTTCTTCTTGATGGAAACTGTTGACTCGTGACACACGGCAACAACTTGGACGCATGGAAACACCGGGTAGGTGTGGAGGTGTGCTGGGATCTCTATCGTACAGGACGGTCCATCCTCTCCACCCGCGGTCCTCTGTATGCTGGCAGTAACTTCTGGGAAATGTTTTCCTCAGGAGCAAACTCTTTGGACTTGACCCAGACTAGGTCGCGTACTTGAAACTGCAACGGGCGACAGTGCTTGTTAGCCTACTCTATCATTCGGTGCTGGGCCTTCCTAAGGTTCTCAACAACGGTAGCTAACTCTTTCTTGTGCTGTATCGCAAACTCCCTAGTACCGGGCGGCCTATGAATCTGGTCCCGGTTAAGTCCTTCAAACGGTCTGCGTGGTCTAAAGGACTTACGCAGCTCATTGGGAGTACGATAAGTGGCTGGGTGCACGCTGTTATTATATGCATTGGCTACCTTGGGCAACATCTCGTCCCAGTTGACTTGATCTGGTCTAATGTACATGCGCAGAACTTGCTGCAGGATCTTATTCATCTTCTCGGTCTGACCGTTAGTCTCTGGGTGACGGCCAAACGACATTAACAACTTTGACCCGTATACTCTCATTAACTCCTGCCAGTTCTGACTTGTAAACCGGGTGTCCCTATCGCTGACTATGGACAATGGGATCCCGTGATCACTAACCCAGTCAAAATACTTATGAATGACTAACTCTGTACGGGCTTCTGCGGGTAAGGGAATATTTGCTAAATCTATCCACTATTACCATGACTTGGTTCTTTCCATGCCTACTTTTGACGCTAGCATCCATGAAATCAGTGGATACTGAGTCGCCAAGCTGATCAGGTATAGGCAAGGGTTGAAGAAGACCTAGAGGGGCACGCATAGTTGTCTTATTCCTCTGACAGACTTTGCAACTGCGAACATACTCTATGCAGTCAACTTTCATTCCTGGCCAAGTATACTCTTGCATCAGATTGGATAGAGTCTTTTGCCAACCGAAATGTCCCTCTGTGTCGTGGCATTCCCCTAGGATCAAACTACGGATCTTCTCACTATTAGGAACGCACAGACAGTCTACTACGTTGGTCTTCTCGAACAGTAATCCCTCTGTAGTGCGGTAATCTGGTTCGGTTTCTGGGGCCTCCTTAACTTTCTTGAGGAGGTCACTATAAATAGGGTCATGCGCATACGCCTTTCTTACTTTCTCTTGCAGGTCTCTCCCTATATCCAGGTAGTGAACTATAGCTCCAAAGTAGTCTGACCTCCTACTCAGAGCATCCGCAACTACGTTATACTTGCCTTTGACTGGTTTGAGTTCATTCTGATCTATATCAACGGCCCACCTAGTTAGCTTAGGTGTCATCTTGGCCTGCGTTTTCAGCCACCTAAGGGTCTCATGGTTTGAATAGACTTTGAAGTGCCTCCCAAGCAGTCAATGCTTCCAATGCTCTAAGGCCTGCCTGAGAGTGTAGAGTTCTCTCTCGTAAATCGAGGCAGCTACTTTCTCTGAGGGCATCTTCGCTGACATAAACTCTACGGGTCTATAGCCATGCCTCAGATAACCCTGATGCTCTTGGAGGGTCCTACTGAAAACTAAGATACCGTCAAGGTAAACTACAACGAACCTGTCTAACCACGGCCTAAACACATCATTCATGCAGCGCTGGAATGTGGTTGGCGCATTGGTCAGCCCAAAGGGCGTCACAATGAACTCATAATGTTCATATCTAGTCCGAAAAGCAGTCTTGTACTGGTCATCAAGGTGAACTTCTCTCTTATGATATCCGGACTTCAAATCTATCTTTGAAAAATACCTACAGCCCTGCACCCGATCTAAGAGATCGTCTATCCTGGGCAGCGGCTCAACATTCTTCACTGTAATGGCATTCAGACCCCTATAGTCGATGCACATGCGCAACTCTCCCTCCTTTTGGGGACGGGTGCTCCGAAAGGAGACGAACTGCGCCTAATCCAACCCTTTTCGAGGAGTTCATCTAGTTGCTTACGAAGCTCCTCTAACTCCCCTGGGGACATCTTGTAGACCGCACCCTTAGGAGTCCTACTGCCAAGCTCTATTTCAATTTTGTGTTGGATCGGCCGCGGCACTACTCCTGTTGGCGGCTCTGCTAAGTCTTTAAATTCTTCCAGCAGCTTGGCAATAGTTGGGTCCATTGGCTTATCCTCTTTAGGCTCAGTGACAGGCCTCACGCAGGCTACAAAAGACATGTTCTTCTAACTGCTCCTTTTCAACTAATCGCACGAACATGGAAGCACTGAGACAGCAATGCGCCAGGGAGTTATCTACTCCTGACACATGGAACAGACGGGCAGTCTTGACTTCGCCTGAGGGACTGGGGAGCCTAAACTCATGCTCTCTTAAGTGGAGGGTGGCCCCTGCTGCCTCTCCCCAGTCCATACCTAGGACTATATCAAAAGGGTGGTTATCCTCTACGAGGAGAGTCAAAGAGTGGAGAACTTTCTCCACCTTACCATCTTTTTCTCAGCGCAGATACGCCTGGACTCCCTCGACGTAATCCTCAATACACATTGTGCGGTTGTCTGCGAGGATACTAACTATGGGGTCTTCCAACTTTTGGACTTTTAGACCTAGCCTCAGCTTCTTTAGCGCCTTCCTGCTGATATAACTACGGGTAGCCCCTGTGTCTATGAGGCCCCCTACTCGGCTCCTAAGAACTTCTAAATCTACCAACACAAGTTGTCCTTTACTCTCTTTCTTCATCTTGGCCCAGGCCGGCATCCTCTCCTTTAACTCTTCTGCCAGACCTGTGAGGGAAGTGCCTAGAGAGACTCTAACAGAGGCAATCTCTGGACAGCTAACTAGGCACTGGCCTGCAACCTCTGCCATAGGCTCATGTGGTGTTGGAGTTTCTTGGTGGTGCGCGCACACTTCCCCACATGGTCTAATGGTAAGGGCAGTTGCAACCCCGGCGGCTGCCTTTTGACCCCAGGGCAGCGAATCGGGCTTCCCTATACTTTGGACAGTATTTAATGATGTGTGCAGGGTCACCACAATAGATGCACTGCCCCTGCTCGATCCGCTGTTGCCACACTTTCTGATCCAAGCCTAAATTTTCCCAAGGCCGTCCCTGTGGCCAACCTGCGTGCCAACCTCCTCTCCTCTGAGGTGATCCTCCACCTCTGCGTTGTGCTGATCGACTTGGCCCCGAGCGATTCAGCGGAGGACCTTGACCCTACCTCCCTCTTGGCGGTTCCTTCGGCCACCAACCCCCTGTCCGCCCGGACCTCAACCACCCATGGCCCGGCCCCCTTGGCCCTGACCTCCTCCTCTAGCCTGCGGCCTCCCTCTAGCCGCAGCAGCAGCGTAAGTCCTCCCCTGGCCTACACTACTGTCCTCCTCCTCTAGCCCCCACTCTATCTGACTGTAAGGAACTTCGTCAGGACCACCCTCATCTAAAGTAAGGATCAGGTGATCCTTGGCCCTGACCTATCCGAAGATGGTACGACCTTTCCACTTCTTTCCCTTGTCTAAATCCTTATGCCAGAAAGTGGAAATTGGCATGGATTTTGCCTCAAACAGGACCGCCTCTCTACTCAACGCGTCATATGTAGTAGTGGCCTGTTGGGTCTTCTCAAAGAAGTGCCCTCGTAAGGGCTCTGGCATGGCATGATAAAACAAGTTGACTAATTGGGTCTCTGTTACCCCGTGGTCTGGGATGGCTACCAGATCGTCCATAACTACTTTGAGTGCTCTCACACTTTTCCACTGTCGTGAGTGGATTGTCTGTAGTTTGTCAGAGGCCCTGACGCCTCGTGTGACGTCAACGAATCTCTCTCTCAGGAGTTTGAGGAAGGTGTGAAGAGGGGTGAGTTTGGAGTATGCAACCATATTGTGCTCACAATTGGCTGCTCGCGCAAGGAACCTAGCAAAATTGGCCACTTCGTCTAGTAAGGCATGGAAGGCCACGAGGACATTCCTCTGGCGCGCTGTGTTGCAAATACACGTATGTGTTGATACTGGTCTCCCAATTATCAAAGTTTTCGTCCTTTTTCCCGCCATAAGAGTCAGGAAACTTGAGCTTGACAGGCTCTTTGCTGGGACGCGCTTCAACATCTACAGCGGCCACCACTTTGGCGCCCTCAATGGTGCTTGCGCAGAATTTCTCTGCGTTGTCCTTAACTTTCTGACTTCGGTCCAGACATGAGTCATTACATCCCGTGCAAAGTCCCTTAAACCAGACCGTATGGAGTGGAGGGCCATGTCTTGGCCCCTAACAGACTAATGGTGTTCGGTCCAGGCCCTGCCTAGGAGCTCGATGCTCCCAAGGATCTTATCTAACTTAGCCTAGATGTCAGGTTGGGCCTCTACTTCTTGTCTACACGTCTGTAAACTTTCCACCTCTCTGGCCATCTTCTTGGCTTCCTTTGTCCTCCTCTTCTTCTCCCTTTCCAGGCGCAACTTCCAATCCAACCTCTTCTCGTTCTTTATGGCCTGGCGTTCTAGGGGATCACTCGTCGCCTCGATCTCCCTAACTGTTGCTTCCTTCTCCTCCTGGGGTATATACAACATCACCTCTTCGTCCTCTCCCAGCGATAAATTAGCCACCCACTCACTTATCCTCCTTTCCACCCACAGGTCGTCTTCTTTCGTGCCACTGCTTTCTGCTCCTTCCCCCAACCTTCTTCGTCTGAGGGGCTCTTCTTCCGGCTGCTCCTCCTCTTCAACCTCTTCTTCCTTTGCAGCTCTCATTCTCTCTTCCTCCTCTTGCTGCAATCTTTGCATCTCCTCCTCCAACTTCTTCTTCTTCACTGCCTGCTCCTCGACTATCATCTTCATCTTTGCTTGCCTAAGGAGCTCCTTCTTCTCCCTTCTCTTAGGATGGCGTCGGCCTGCTCCTCTTGAGCCTCACTATACGGCACGGTGCTCTTCCCACTACGAGTATCAACCATGGTGATAAGTGCACAACCAGACAACGACTCCAAACCTCACCACTTAGACCTCGACACACGACTGACTAGACCTTGACTCAATCTAAAGGACCACAAAACCCAAGTAGGATCCTGTCAACTAGGGTCTCTAAAATGGACCTAAACTATGGCTGTCACTACAGGACTTGTTGCTGATCAGGAGGCATTTAAGGAGATCCCCCGTAACTCCTCAGGAATTATTTAACGTCGCAAGCAGGACAATGCGATCTGCAAGTCCTCTCAAGACTTAGACAGCAACCCACAACAGGAATTTCGCGCCTACCGTGCCACACCGAGCAGCCCGCCGGCCCGTCACGGTCCTTGGGAGGGTTTGTGTCCTCCGGGTCAGTCGAGTCGTCATACACAGCCTTTAGCCCTACACAGCCCGTGTGGGTTTGGTCAACAAAGCCCTATCCTTCATACATGGAGTCCTATCACCTGGACAGAAAAGACTCGATGCAGAAAGAAGAGGCAAACAGGCTCAGCAAGTACCATAGGGTGAGTGCACATCCATAGGGCGAGGGTATAGGCTAAGGGCTTGCCGAGAATATACCAACTCCACTTTGGTCAAAGTCGCAATCAACAGCCTTGGTCAATGCTCTTGGTCAACGCTGGTCAAACCCCCAGTCAACACTCCGGTCAACCTTGGTCAACGCCTTGGTCAATGATCGGGTCAATGCTCAAATCAACTTCGATCAACTTTGTAGTCAACACCTTGGTCAACTCAGCTATGGCTGCCACCTTCTTCTTCCTCACCACCCTTCTTCTTCTTCCTCCTTTCTTTCTCCTACCTCGCCTTGCTCTTTCTTCACCCTGGCTCTGTCTTCCCTCTTCTTCTTCGCCCCTCCTCTCTCGTTCATCTTCTTGCCTCCTTTCTCCGTGTCCAAGCTCCGCGGCTATGGCCGCCTTCTTCTTCCTTGGACCACACAACCAATCTTGTATCGCTCCTCTCTCTCTCTCTCTCTCTCTCTCTCTCTCTCTCTCTCTCTCTCTCTCTCTCTCTCTCTCTCTCTCGTTGTCTTCTTTGCAGGTACACAGCACCTTCCTCCACCAGCGCAGCTATGGCGGACTTCTTCTTCGATGATGGTGACTTCAGCTATGGCGCACTTCGGCTATGGCGCCCAACTTCGGCATACCGTGGACAACAACGGCGCGTGAGATAGCGGGTACCAGCTCCGATACCAATGCAATCAGACTCGCTTTCTTTTCCACTTCGCACACTTGCAAACAGATGGTGGACCACACTGGCGCACAACGCCCACTCAAAGCTCAAAGATATGGAAGTCGAACACACCGTTCAGATACAAGCTCGCTTCAACAAGCTATGGCGCGTCAGCGCCTGTACAACCCAACTCTCATCACTCTGTCCAACAACACTGTTCGTACTCACTCACTCTGGATCACCCTGGATATCCCACACGCATACACACACTCTCGTACTCATACACTTGCCTATCAGCTATGGCGGCTATGGCCGCTGTCCCTCTCCTAGCTCTGTCTAACTATCTCCTTCAGCCCACTTCATCTTCGGGCACTCTGCAGACCACCTCGCACAAGTCGCTCAAGCAGCGCTTCCGCATGGCTTACGCAGGAATGAATGAATGGCTGGGCGCTCCCTCTTGATTTGTACTTCTGTAACTCGTTGGTCTGCCCCTTTCCCATGCCCTTGGTGCACACAGTCCCATACGGTACTTGCTTGACTGAACTAGGACTGGCTGGGACCGGTACCGCTAACTCAGCAAGGGTGGACTTCACCACTTGCCCACTTGCCTCCAGTCTACTGTGAGCAACGTTGGAAGGGCCACTTCCGGACCTTCCGGAAGTCTGTGGACTTGGCCCTTTGACACTGTAGCAGCTACGACCTTGACCTTCCAGGACTGTAGCAGCTACGAACTTGACCTTTCAGAGGAGCCACAGCTACGACTTCTAGAACTCACTAAGACCTTTATCCGACAGGTCTACAGATCGAACCGCTACAACCTACGGACCTACGACAGCCCACCAACTGTTGCGAACACACAGGTCACGGGTTCAACTCTTGGGGTCGACACAGGAACTGGACGCAGGTAAGGTAAGGACTCGGGATCGAGCCCTGGGATCTGCATTCGCTACCGCTAACAGGTGAATACCGTTTCACACGCTCTATATAACGAATAAATCAAACCCTGTGACAGGGCTTATTGCCCACAGGTCAAACCACAATAATAACTGTTCACCTGCTGATTAAACAGTCATGCCAACTTGAGTTGATTACATTAATGCATGACCTCGTCTGCCTGTTTATTGGCAACTAAAACAATACTCGGGATCGAGCCCTGGGTTCTGCATTCGCTACCGCTAACAGGTGAATACCATTTCACATGCTCTACATAACAAATAAATCAAACCCTGTGACAGGGCTGATTGCCCACAGGTCAAACCACAATAATAACTGTTCACCTGCTGATTAAACAGTAATGCCAACTTGAGTTGATTACATTAGTGCATGACCTCGTCTGCCTGTTTATTGGCAACTAAAACAATTGGGCAATCACACATGGTTCATTCTTTCACAAAAACAATCGGTCACAATCAGTTAAGAAACTGCAAGATAGACACTGCTGACAGAGCATGCCACAAAGACCAGGCAAACAGCTTTACTGAGGAAGATCAGGTCTCTGTTTGGTGAAACAGACCAGGTTATCACCTTCAAGGGATGAGAAGGAACAGGGGCGGAAGGAGAAGCAACAAGGAATGAGATATTACCACACTGCTGCGGGTATGAGATCTTCTCCGGAGGTTTCGTGAAATCCGCAATGTTTGCAAAAGTAATTCCCCATTTAAACGTCGGTGCCCAGAAATGGACTTCAATACAAAAACAAGCAAATGCCAGGAAAACATGCACACCCAGAACAATGGGATTAGCAATATTCCCACAA